>SKCR01041205.1:0-15729 GCA_019454045.1 Zanthoxylum bungeanum
TCTGGGATTAATTGCGTTGTATAATTAATTTGGGATTAATTCGTGTAGAAGAGAGAACGCGATTAATTTGGAATTAATCGGGGAAATAAATTAATAATTAAATTGGATTTTTCTATTTAATTTATTTAATTAGGCTAAAATAATATATCAGATATATTATTTGAAATTGGATTTCAACACGGAAATAAAATTAGATTTTAATTTAAGCGACGAATTAATTTGGAATTAATTCGTAAGCGACTTTCGTAATAATTTGCGAGGCATTATTATAATTAAATTGGATTTAATATGTCGCGACGAAAATTCGTTTAGTCGGATTAAACGAACCAGGCTCAAAGTGTGTTGTGTAAGCCAACTAGATTTGGAATTAAGGGTGGGATCCATGACTTACATCAATAGTCACTATTGGTGATGGAAGTAGTTGGCAATTTAAAAGGCTACTTTAACAACCAATAAACACATGTTTTTGAAACAAGTAAACACAACTTTTGGAAGGTTGGGAACTATTCATCTTCTCAATTTTCTTACACAAAACTGTGAGCCTCTCTTACCCATGGAATTGTTTGTTGCAAAAATTTCAAGCAAGCTAGGACTTGGGAGTCTCTTGAAGGTGATAGGGAAACTCATCCATGAGTTTGGAACAACAAAGAAGGCTTGGAGCTTCTACATCCATGGAGTTTTTTAGAAAAGTTCCAAGCCGATCAATGTGAGTATTCCGCAACTCCCTTTGATTTATTCACACACAAATCAATCTTAGGGATCCTTGGCATGTCTAGGACACTAACAGTCAAAAGATGACATATGCTACTTGGCTCGAGGAGATTTCTATTGACGGTGGTGTATACTTCCAACTATTAGGAATCACATGTTAGTCATTCAGTATTCGCTCTAATGAATACCCACATGTCTAAATGAGCTTCCATTGCATATGATACATCGGGTTAAACTATTGGAACTCCAATTCCAATATACATCATGTGCTAGTCTTATAGGTTATAGGAATTCGGCCGTATTCTAAAACCAATGACTATGAATATTTACTTTAAGAATAGTTTATAATATTATTATTGGGTTTCTCTAAGGTCCCAAGGAACAATTCAAGCCTAGAAACATATGTGAATACATCAAAGAAGTTGTAGAATACTTACAATGATCGGTTGAGCGATGCGATGATGAACACAAAACTTCTCCAAGCTCCCCTGAAGCTCTCGGCATTTGCAGTTTATTTTTTGCTCCTCCATTCGGCCATGGATCTCCATCAAGCTCCAAGTTTTGTGTTGTGATTCCTTGCTCACGGGTGTGGTTCCTTATCACCTTCGTAAGACACCTAAGTGTGTTAGCACTCCGGAAATTTCGCCACAAAATTTCCTTATGCTCCTCCTTCATTCTGTTATTAAACCATAAAGTTGGAAGAATAAAAATGGCCTTTGGCCGTGAGCAAGAGAAGAGGAAAAAGAGAAGAAAAAATGTCTTAGGTTGTTTTGTTTTCCAAAAACAAATAAGATATACCAAATTCAAAATTTGGCAAATGGCATTAAAGCCATCCAACCACCTCCATCAGTCAATCAAGTGACAAGTTGTCATATCACTCAAAGTGACTAATGATTTGACGCTTGATGTGACTAATGATTTGACGCTTGACGTGACTTGTGGGCCGCACTTTAATTCGCAATGCGAGTGTGCCCGCAAATACTCCCGGGCTCGGGTTCGCTAATTCCAAATTAACGAATTATCCGTTGCGACGTAATTAAATAATTATGCCTAGCAAAATCAATATTCACGTCGCTAACAAATTAATTCTAAATTAACTCGTTTGCCCGAATTAAATCTAATTTCAATTCCGCGTCGAAATCCAATTTCGTAAATATATCGAATATATATTATTTTATCGATTAATTCCAAATTATCATATCTTCTTTAAATAATATTTTATCCCAGATAAAATATCTCCGTAATTAAACCCAGATTAATTTTCTCTCTCATTATTAATCCCAGATTAATAAAGTGCGAGTCATACGTCACCGGTGAATATTCGGGAAGCGACCCATGAGATCCCCGGATATATTGGCAGTAAATCCGGTCGTCGGACTATCCGAACACGTACGTACGTACCTAGTACTACGTTTATACCGATTTACAAGACATGATTGGCTTCTAGCAAAGCATCATGCCTACCCAATTCTCCAGAAATATCCTACTGGAATATGTAATCTATATCAGGTGTAGTATACGTAGTATTGCATATTTCGATCCAGTATCGGATGTCACGTGCAAGACCTGGGTCTGGAATTGTGTCTGCCCCGTACGAAGCACATATCGGATCTCTGGAAACTAGTCTCTATAATCGGATAATCATGACCTAGTCATATTATCCCGATGACTGCAGTACATAAGAGCACCAGTTCTGTATCCTAAGTGATCATCATCTCCACTATGACTGGAGTGATACTTCCATCTCGACATCACAACACCCAATAACTACAATTCTCAATATACCCAGAAGAGGCGTACACAGAACCTGTTAAAGCCCTGGACGACCAAAAACAAAGTATATTGATTGTCGTAAGTATTATCTGTGCAAGTCTCAGGTAAGACCCAAATACACCTACCCTGACTCGGACTTTCATAGACACATAGTCATACTAACCAATGGAATTCCGAGGGGCCTATCCAGAGCGAAGCTGTTTCCCGTACCATCGGTAAAACACAACCTCTTATTACACTTGCATGAGTATCTTATACCAAAATATATGAGAATTATGTTGTTATGCCCTCACAACGCGCACAAGTGTAATATTAGTCTATTCCGCATTATCGATGTCCAATCTCGATAATACTACAACTAGGGATATTTAATGATTAAATCTTCATGGATTGATACTGTCTTATATCATCTCAATCCGGAACTAATCATATGGACCCTTCATCATTTATACATCTTGGTAATCCAATTACAAATGATGAAAGAGCAATTTCCTTTTGTCACATAGTTAATTTTTACAACAACACCATGATCTACACAAATAGTGATGCTATGGGTCATAATTGTCCAACAATCTCTCACTTGGCCTATAGCCAGTCACTCAAGTGTCTTACAACCCGAACTAGGTATGGTCGCTCAAACTTCTGCTGAGGAAAGGCTTCGTCAGCGGATTTTCATGATTATCATCTGATGCGATTTATTCGATCATCACATCGCCACGATGTATGATCCGAACGAATCAGATGAATAATTGAAGTATTTATCTGGATCGTTGATGAGACCATTAATTCTTTAGCCTGCGCTAAAGCCTAGCTCAGATGCTAACAGAACTATTCCTAATCTGATTAGGATTATTATCGACCCAAATTGCTTCTATTGGGCCTCAGCTGCATCAATAATCCACTTTTGTTGTTATTCGATAACAGTATCTTGCATGGAAGATTTCCAGCTCACTGTTCCGTTATTCAAACTTTATAGTAATTTTGTTACGACTTATAGTCGTTATTATCGATTTGGAAACTTGCAGTAGTGAACCCAGTCACTTCAAGTTCTCCATCTCCATAGTATAAGATAGCATCCTTAGTTCGTCAAGATACTACTCAATGATGTTCTTAACTTCAATCTAGTGACTATCATTTGGATTGGCCCGATGGTGAATCCATATGCTCAAAGCATATGAGACACCAGGTCGAGTACATTTATTTCAATGTACGAGTTCTCGGAGAATATCAACAACTTTTCAATCTATCCCAGTAGATCTTTATTCCTCGAATAAAGGTTGTTTCCCCAAGAATTCTACGGAGAATTTTCATGAAAGCCAAGCTTTCACCATTGTTTTATGGGAATATCATTTCCAAGAAATTAAGTCATCATTGTTTAGACATTCAACGTCAGTGCGCTCCCACTAACCTCCTATATACACAAGAATCATTTTCATTTGAATTAAATCATACACCATTATGATTACATCAAACGATAATTCCAAGAACACTATGCTTGCTTCAATCCATTCATGGATCGAATTTCCTGCAAACCTTGTTTGCTAGTTTTGGTACGAAAAAACCATCAGGATGTTGTAAACATCCTCCAAAAGGGTTTCCGTTAAGGAAAGCGGTTTTGGCATTCAGCTGCCATATTTCATAAATGAAACATGCAGCATTAACAAGCATTATCCAAATGGATTTAACCATGGCAACAATTAAAAGGTTTAGTCGTAATCGACATAATGTTGATAACGATACCTTTTCGCTACAAGCCCAACTTAGTACGTTAGTACGTTGCCTTCCATGTATGTCTTCCTTGAAGACTTATATAGTACCAATAGGCACAATGCCTTGCGGTACATCAACTAGTATCCAAACATAGTTGGTATACATGGAATCCATTTCGGATATCATGGCCATAATAGGGAGTCGATACCTTGTATCACTTCCTCATACGTAGTCAGATCATTTTCCTCAATATGATTGACATCTTTATGAGGTGAGATCAGAAACTCATACCTCCCAGGTTGTTTTCTGACTCTCTCCGACTTACGTGGTTCTTGTGTATTCGAAGATTATTGGTATAGTCTCATCCTTGATGAACTATTTATGTTCCATTAAGGACTCGATGCCTAGAACATTATTACTCCGATTTTCATCGAGTTTTACTTTCCTCCCACTTGCCACTACATATAGGTATTCCTCTTAGGAAAACCGCATGGCGAGCAACAATTACATTGTTCTCTAGTGAGTTGTATAAGTACTATACTTCGGTTTCCCTAGGATACCTACAACTTAGGCACTTATCCGATTTGGGTTTTAGTTTGGTATCATCCAAACATATGCCCAGCATTCCCAAATCTTCAGGAATGAGAAAACCCAGTTTCTTTCCTGTTCATATCTAATATGAAATCTGTCTAACAGATTTTATGGAACCTTATTCAAAATAAGTTCTGCATTGTTTATGCGTATCCGTTGAAGGAAATGGTAGCTCTGAGCGACTCATGATTAACCTTATCATGTCTAACAAAATTCGAGTTCTCCGTTCAGACACACTGTCAATCTGATGTGTTCCGGGATGAGTCCTCATTGAAAGAATACTATAATCTTTCAAGTATATCTAGAAACTTATTCCTTAAGTATTTTCATCATGATCTAACCGTGATGGTTTAATACTTTAGCCGATCTGTTTGTCTATTTCGTGTCGAAACTCTAAAATTTTCCGATTCGTGTTTCAAAAGAAACACATAACCATAACGCGATGCCACATCCGTAAGGTCACGAAATATTCATATCCACTCTAGCCTAGCTAGATATGGGCCCACTTATGTCACTATGATCAAGGGCTAACAGATCGGTGGCACTTGCACTTTTACCAAGTAAGAGGTGTTTTAGGCACTTTGCCTAATAAACTAGATTCGTAGACATCATTTGAATAGAATCAAATTTGTCCTAGTACCCACTGTTCAAAAGTGTGGATATACGAGTCTTGTTTAATTGTGTCCCAGACAACAATGCCACTTATAAGTCTTAACTGATTAAATCAGTTTGAGCTTTTGTTTGTCATGTTATATGTTTGAGATTTATTTATATTCAAAATATAAATACTGTTATTCACATCTAATGTTTATCTCATATCATCATCTTTATAAATAAAACACTTTAGTGTTCTAGAATATAAAGGTATACCCGCAACGAGTTAAACCCTGATATAGAGATAATGTTTCTAGTCAAACTAGTTACATTATAATAGTTTCCTAATTTAAGTAAATGCCCGAAGGGTAGTTTCTAAACTTAGGTATCTATGGTTAAAACAGCGACTTTCGTCCCGTTTCCATCCGCAGATAAATCTCAACTGAAGTCAGTATCCTGCTTATTAGCAGATCCTCCACATCAATACATATTTATGTACCATACTCAGTATCTAAAATCCAATTTTAATACTAGTAGTGAACATGTTTGTAACAAACATATTTGAAGTCGGAGCCTTGCACTGTCTTCAACTCCTTCATGTCTGCCTTGTCCATACGGCAGTCACGCTTCCGTGTCCCCGTTTGCCACAATTTAGGCAGACATTTTGGGATATGTTTTTTATGTCTTCCAGAAGATTATAATGATTTTTCCTTTGCCATTTTTCCACCCCCAGAAGCCTTTGGCCAAGCCTTGGCCTTCTAGAATGTCGAAATAAGATGCGCTTTGCGTTCTTGCCCTATTGCAAACTTTGGCTTTGTCTCATTGAGTATAGCCATTAACTCTCCAAGAGTTTACTATTGCAATTATAACTTCTAAGATCTAAATAGATCTATGAAGATCCTTCAATTTCATATCATACTATAAGGATCTAATCCTTAGTTCTGACTAAGAAATTAAGGAGTCTATTTGGCAAGCATAATGGATTAAGCACTAAAGTTATCATCACATGAATATTCCAAATATCATGTTCTACTCTACTTTTGCTTAACTCCGGGTTTAGGCCTAAGATGTTATTTTATCAAATAAAGTAACTTCTTAGTTTTCAGGACTATCCTGAAGTTTTTATTCCCAATTTGAAATTAAAGTCGTTTAAACATTTTCATATTTATAATTTTATTAAACATTATATGTTTTAAACACAATCTTTCATATCTTGATTCTAATAGTCCAACTATTTAATCAACGATTTCAGGTACTATCATTATAATGATTATATAGTCCAACTATATAATCAACTATAATTTAATTGTTAAATTCAATTATATGATTACTATAATCTAATTATAAATCAACTATTAATGAAATGGTTAATTCAAATATATTGATTACTATAATCCAATTATATAATCAACTATAAATGAAATAGTTTGAATACAGTCCAACTGTTTTAATTAAAACAACATTAAATATTAGTCCAACTAATAATAATTTATTTGACGAAATATTTGAAATGAGCGCGTATGGCAAGTAACTAAACGAATATTGCAAATTTAATACTTGCCTCCCTCTATTTTTCGGCGAGCCTCTAACCCTCTTTTGAGTACTCGGGAAACCTTGTTTCCTAGTGGGCTAGGATCCCGTTAAATAACACACAATCTTGACTTTGGCCAACAAATTGTTTGATGGTTAACTAGGTAGATCTCTAAGATCAATTGGATCCCATCCAATTCCTAGATCCAGTAGTTGGACATCCAAGTCCGAAACATATAGATTATATATGCCAATATATCCAATATATTGCCTAACCTTTTTCCTCTGAATCAACTAAGCCTTGGCTTTGGCACAACAAACTTAGTGATCCCAGTTAACCGGAACCCATTGACCTTGGAAAACTTCGTAATCAATGTCGATGGACAAGAAGTGATCTTGACTTTGGCCAACAAATCACAACTTGGACAAGACACCGATATGGAACAAAGCCTTCATGATTCAAACACATCCTCGACGGACAAAGGCCTTGACTTTGGCCAACAAACCAATGCCCGTCTTGGATCTTGAGTAAGAATCACTCAATGGAAGGAAAAACACTTAATATGATTTGAGGGTTTTTTTTTCGCGTAATTGGCAACCAATTAATTATTTTTGTTAAGGTCTCATCATCATACACCCTTAAACATGCATTCTTCTAACACATAATAAGGCGCATATAAATAAATAAATAAATAATGATATGCGGATGGATACTTAAACATTGTTCCTAGAACAAATCTCTCACTTTCCTCTCTCCCGCTAGCACAAGTATTACTTCTACCCGATTACATAACACTTCTAAAGAAACCTCATTTACATTGAGGGGAATATGTGAGAAGAGAAATACAAAGAGTAAGGAAGTAATAGGCTGGACACGCAGGTCCAATTAATAAATTCTAAATTTATTACAATAATTTCCAAAATTGCCCCACCCATCTAATATCCATCCGATATACATTATTCATACATCGCTCCTATGTATTCATACAAGCATGTTATCAATCAATCTAATCCAATTAATTAATCTGAATATTAATGACCATCCAATGTTCAAACAACGATTTGATTTTACGCGAGTCCAACTCGTTTTACGAATAAGTACTCAAAGTACGAATTCTTGAATTAAATTAAACTACAACATTAAATCCAATTTAATTTGTACCTAATACTAATTCATTATTTAATTCCAAATTAAATAATTACACTTTTATATGTACCTTTACGACTTAGATTCCAAATCTAATCGTTACGGGTCTCAAAGCCCGATTAACATCCAATGTCAATTTAATTTAAAGTCCAATGGGCTTTCAATTAATTTCTAAGGCATGGACTTTTGGTCAATATGGGTCAAACCCAAATACCAAAGCCCATTTAAGGAATCACCCTTATTTGCCAAGAAACCAATTTAGGCCCATTAGCCCAATTAAAATTAAAGGTCCATTAAGTCATAATTGGACTTTATGGAATGGTTTTGGGCCCAATTGGATCCAACCAATTTGCCTAAACCAATCTTGGTACAACCAAGCCCATTAAGCCCAATAACAACTTTTAAAGCCCAATTTCCAAAATAGGCCCAATTAATTAAATTACCCAATTCCAAATTTTATAACTTAATTAACCTAAGTGTATTGCCATAATTAATTACCCAAATTAACATTTCCAAAACACAAATTTGTACAATTAATTATGCTCATTATCATCAAAACATGTCCAACACATTTTAATAAAAAATCAATCATTTTCCATGCTTCTACACCACGCACGCAATTGGGATTTCTTTGTCCGATTCCGAATTCAATCCAATTAATCAAAAATAAATCAACATTACCCAATTGTTTTCAAGTCATCCAATGATCAAAAAAAAAATACCATGACTTAGGGCACCGTATACTTTCGGCCAAGCCTAATTATTGGGCAAAAATTGATCCAATCAACTTTTCATGAAATTGATCCATACAACTTCAATTAATTTCATTTAAGCATACCAATCAAGTATTTTATCAAATCATGCTCAAATACAATTTACCCAATTTTAACCCTAAGTTCAAGTTTCATGCTCAAATGGCTAAAGATACCATTGTTGGGTTTCTCTAAGGTCCAAAGGATCAATTCAAGCATAGAAACATATGTGAATACATCAAAGAAGTTGTGGAATACTTACAATGATCGGTTGAGCGATGCGATGAACACAAAACTTCTCCAAGCTCCCTTGAAGCTCTCGACATTTGCAGTTTATTTTTTGATCCTCCATTCGGCAATGGATCTCCATCAAGCTCCAAGCTTTGTGTTGTGATTCCATGCTCACGGGTGCGGTTCCCTATCACCTTCGCAAGACTCTTAAGTGTGCTAGCACTCCGGAAATTTTTCCACAAAATTTCCTTATGCTCTTCTTTCATTCTCGGTGAAACCAGAAAGGGAAGAAGAAAAATGGCCCTTGGCCGTGAGCAAGAGAAGATGAAAGAGAGAAGAAAAAATTTCTTAGGTTGTTTTGTTTTCAAAAACAATAAGATATACCAAATTCAAAATTTGTTAAATGGCATTAAAGCCATCCACCACCTCCATCAATCAATCAAGTGACAAGTTGTCATATCACTCAAAGTGACTAATGATTTGACGCTTGATGTGACTAATGATTTGACGCTTGATGTGACTTGTGGGCCGCACTTTAATTCGCAATGCGAGTACGCCCGCAAACACTCCCGGGCTCGGGTTCGCTAATTCCAAATTAACGAATTTTCCGTTGCGACGTAATTAAATAATTATGCCTAGCAAAATCAATATTCACATCGCTAACAAATTAATTCTAAATTAACTCGTTTGCCCGAATTAAAATCTAATTTTAATTCTACGTCAAATCCAATTTCGTATAATATATCGAATATATATTATTTTATCGATTAATTCCAAATTAATCGTTTCTCTCTCTTTTAAATAATATTTTATCCAAGATAAATATCTCCGTAATTAATCCTAGATTAATTTTCTCTCTCATTAATTAATCCCAGATTAATAAAGTGCGAGTCATACGTCATCGGTGAATCTTCAGGAAGCGACCAATGAGATCCCCGGATATGTTGGCAGTAAATCTGGTCGTCGGACTATCCGAACACGTACATACCTAGTACTACGTTTATACCGATTTACAAGACATGGTTGGCTTCTAGCAAAGCATCATGCCTACCCAATTCTCCAGAAATATCCTTACTAGAATATGTGATCTATATCAGGCGTAGTATACGTAGTATTGCATATTTCGATCCAGTATCGGATGTCACGTGCAAGGCCTGGGGCTGGAATTGTGTCTGCCCCGTACGAAGCACATATCGGATCTCTGGAAACTAGTCTCTATAATCGGATAATCATGACCTAGTCATATTATCCCGATGACTACAGTACATAAGAGCATCAGTTCCGTATCCTACGTGATCATCATCTCCACTATGACTGGAGTGATACTTCCATCTCGACATCACACCCAATAACTACAATTCTCAATATACCCAGAACAGGCGTACACAGAACCTGTTAAAGCCCTGGACGACCAAAACCAAAGTATATTGATTGTCGCAAGTATTAGCGGTGCAAGTCTCAAGTTAAGACCAAATTCGTGCCTCACGACTAGTGAGTCACTCTCTCTCCTTAGCATTACTTAGCATTCTTTGTCCCTACCCTGGTTCGGACTTCCATAGACACATAGTCATACTACCAATGGAATTCCGAGGGGTCTATCCAGAGCGAAGCTGTTTCCCATACCATTGGTAAAACACAACCTCCTATTACACTTGCATGAGTATCCTAGACCCAAATATATGAGAACTATGTCGTTATGCCCTCACAACGCGCACAAGTGTAATACTAGTCTATTCCGTATTATCTATGTCCAATCTCGATAATACTACGACTAGGGATATTTAATGATTAACCTTCGTGGATTGATACTGTCTCATATCATCTAAATCTGGAACTAATCATATGGACCTTTCATCATTTATACATCTTGGTAATCTAATTACAAATGATGAAAGAGCAATTTCCTTTGTCACATAGTTAATTTGTACAACAACACCACGATCTGTACAAATAGTGACACTATGGGTCATAATTGTCCAACAATTATCTCAATGTCCGACCACCTAGTGTCCAATATTACTACAAGACTATTCTAAGGTTGATATCATTCTCAGCATAGTTATATATGGATTATGACATTACCATTAATAAGATTGAAATGAAAATATAGTTATTTTATTAATAAATAATAAAATATAATGCACAATATATTATTCGGATTGGCACTCCAAGCACCAACTCCAATAAATACATCCCAACCAACCTTCTATCAACACTCTATAGACATACGAACCAACAATTTCCAACATACATACACCATTGCCCAACAGCTCACCAAATCCAACAAATAAAATAACAAGAAAATAAGACATTATCATCATAATTACAATATTTAGTTGTTCCAAAATAAAAATGTGTAAATTCCATTTATGTAATTTAATTTTTTTTAAAAATCATATTTAAAATTATTTATTTCTATAAATGATATATTAAATAATTTAATATATAAATTAATTAAATGATTATCTCATAATCATTTATTTAATGAAAACCTTATATTAGAAGTAATATAAAGTTACATGTGTAACAAAATATATTATTAAGCCCATTAATATATATATATATATAAGTATATGAGTATATAATTTGATAGTTCAATTATATTTAATCTATTACAGTATATCGAGCTAGCACGGGGACCAAATGAACCGACGATTCCGAGCTCTAATAATCCCAAAATATTAATTAAACTCTTAATTAAATATTTTGAATTAATAACTTCAGGTTATTCCACTAAAAACTCAAAGTTACACTCTCGTTGTCATAGATAGATAATATAAGTCGAACTACGTCGGTGTCCATCGATGTATGCATTACATACGGATTGGTCATTCATGAATATCTCATAGTTAGAGCCGGTTCATAATATCTGTTATACCCCTCTAATTATTTTTACCTTAAGTATCATTGATTATCTAATAAATGATTTATTCATAACCATTATGAATGTTAATCTTTCTATTCGTAATAGAAAGACTTGAGCGCTCTAATCGTACAAGTACTGATCAACCCTTAAAGAAATACTCATATATTTCTCGCAAGAATGAGTAAACTTAATATCTATTTAACACATCCACAACTACACACCAAACCATCTTCCAAAAGTATATAGCTACTAGTCATGATTGCTACAACACCAACCTCACCTTTGTAAATCAAATGACATAGCCCGTCATGCAAGAGTTCGCAGTACACTCAGGATTAAAATCAATCCATATATGACCATCTAGTAGATTGAAATGAATTTCTTTATTTAATGGATATTATAAGAAACACATTTCTATTTAGGGTCCAATTCTATATGATCACATCGTATAAGATGGCTTCATTCTCATGTCACTACATGGACGATCCCGGATCAAGGTCGCCATATAATTATAGAATAGACCACAACTATCGATAAATAATAAAAAAAGTACCCGCTTTGTTTTCTTTCTATGGAATATTTTAGATTACTAACTTTAGACTTAAATCATATTATGTATGACACACATACACTAGGTCTGAAGTCACATGAGTAATCAGGGTAAATAAG
Organism: Zanthoxylum bungeanum; assembly: GCA_019454045.1. Classification (NCBI taxonomy): domain Eukaryota; kingdom Viridiplantae; phylum Streptophyta; class Magnoliopsida; order Sapindales; family Rutaceae; genus Zanthoxylum; species Zanthoxylum bungeanum. Next base: position 12,575 of record SKCR01041205.1, read on the forward strand.
ATAATTACAATATGTGATATAAAACAAACACTTTGATAAATGAATAATGTATCTTTTTATTTAATAAAATATATAATTTCATTTACGTTACATGAAGCTCTATGACATATATCCCAAAATCTCCCACTTGCACTAAAGCAAACGAGACATGTCACATAATCCTATATCATCTAGGTGACCTCCAAACACTTTAGCCGATAGGTCTTTATAAACGAATCAGCCAGGTTCTCTGCGGATGCAATCTTCGTGACAGAAATATCTCATCTCTGCATTATCTCCCTGATGATATGATATATTCTCTCTATATGCTTTCCCATATTGTGGCTTTTTGGTTCTTTGGAATTCGCCACTACACCACCATTATCGCAATAAAGTGTGAGTGATTTATCTATATTTGGAACAACGTCCAGATCTCCAAGAATTTCTGGAGCCATACTACTTCCTTAGCTGCTTCGTATGCTGCTACATACTTAGTCTTCATAGTGGAGTCAGCAATACAAGATTATTTTATGCTCCTTCATACAATGGCCCCACCACCTAGGGAAAACACTGATCTAGATGTTGATTTTCTAAATCGACATCCGTCTGAACATCAGAGTCTGTAAATCCTCTGAGGATCATATCCTCACCTTAATATACAAGCATATAATTTCTCGTTCTCTTAAGATACTTGAGAATATGTTTCACAGTCACCCAATAATCTAATCCTGGGTTAGACTGAAACCTAATGATTACTCCCACTACAAAATTGATGTCTGGTCTCGTGTATAACAAAACATACATGAGACTACCAACCACTGAGGCATATGAGATATGTCTCATTTCCCCAACTTCTTGATGTGTCTTAAGAGACTAATACTTCGACAAATGAATTCCATGTCGATAAGGAAAATTTCCTTTCTTGGAATTCTATATCCCAAATCACTCAAGGATCTTGTCGATATATGATGCTTGAGACATAACTAACTGTCGTTGCTTACGATCCCGAAGTATCTGGATCCTAAGTACATAACTGGCCTCTCAAAAATATTTCATTTGGAATTGGTTAGCTTGCCAGGTTTTCACATCCTATAATATCTTCACATCATTCCCAATGAGTAAATTATCATCGACGTATAAAATGAGAAAAACCACATTTTTGTCAGTGACGCCCTTGTATACACAAGGCTCATCGACATTCTGCTCAAAATTATAAGACTTGATCGTGGTATCAAATCTTATGTTACAAGATCGAGATGTTTGTTTGATTCTATAAATGGACCTCTGTAGCTTGAAAATTTTTTGCTCTTGACATTGTGCTATGAACCCCTTTGGTTATACCATATAGATACACTCAATAAGATTTCCATTCAAGAATGCATTTTTGACGTCTATCTGCCAAATCTCATAGTTATAATATGCGGCATTTGATAGAAGAGTGCGGATGGATCTGAGCATGACTACTGGCGAGAAAGTCTCATCATAGTTAACTCACTCTTTCTGGGTATAAACATTGGCCACTAGCCTAGGCTTGAAGATATGTACCTTCCCATTACTCTCCTCTTTCTATTGTAGATTCACTTGCAACCTATGAGTTTTACCCTATCAGGTTGGTCTATAAGTTCTCGGACAGAGTTGAAGTACATTGACTCCATCTCGAGGTTCATGGCTCTGAGTCATTACTCTTTATCATAATCATTCATTGCACTATGATAGGTCAATGGATCATCTACACCATCACTGGAAGTGAAAACTTATGCCTCTCCAACTCCTAGATATTGATCAGATTGTCGTACAACCCTTCCACTACGTCTAGATGGCAGATTATTCTGACAAACTTGCATCTGACACTCAGTTGTCGAAGGTGCTATGTTTTTATCAACTATTGTTGACGATTGTGTGTTGGTCGAACCAGCAAGTAACTCCTCGAGTAACACCTTACTTCGAGGTTTGAACTCTCTCATATAGTCTTCTTCTAGAAACGTAGCGTTTGTCGACAAAAACACTTTATTATCTTCAAGACAATAAAATAATCCACCCCTAGTCTCCTTAGGATAGCCTACAAATAGACACACATGTGACCGTGGCTCCAACTTAGTAGTATTATTCTTCAGCACATGTGCCGGACACCCTCATATACGGAAATATCGTAAACTAGTTTTACGACCATTCCACAACTCTAAGGGAGTCTTGGGAACAAACTTAGATGGAACTACATTAAGGATATACTTTATTGTATGCAATGCATACACCCATAATGAAGTAGGTAGTGAACTATAACTAAATATAGATCTTATCATATCTAGTAGGGTCCGATTTCTCATATCTGCAACACAATTCTGCTGTGGTGTTCCAGGTGTTGTGAGCTGAGATATTATCCCATGCTCAACTAAGAATTCCTCGAAATCTCCATCAACGTATTCTCCTCCACGATCCGATCATAGAGTTTTGATCGTCTTACCTAATTGATTTTCAACCTCAGCACGGTACTCTTTGAACTTTTCAAATGTATATGACTTGTGTTGCATTAGGTAAACGTACACATATATAGAATAATCGTCAATAAATGTGACGAAGTATTTATAACCAACTTGGGCTTTTACATTCATCGGTCCGCAAACGTCTGAATATATTAGTTCAAATGGTTTACTGATTCTTAAACCTCTTCCAGTAAAAAGTCTCTTGGTCATCTTTCCTTCTAGACAGGATTCACAGACTGGTAAAGTTCCAAGCTTTAATTGGTTTAAAGCTCCATTCTTTATCAGCATATCTATTCGATTAAGGCTAATATAACCAAGTCTAAGATGCCACAAATATGTATCATCGTGAGCAATCTGTTGCCATTTTGTTTTAGGCTTTTCAACCTTAGATATTTCAGTGTTGAGCAGTGTATTATGTGTTAACGCCCTTAACACATAAATTATTTTCAGAGTTTTCTATGCATATTGTTAATCCATTTCTACCAATAATAACCAAATTACTATTAAAAGAAACGAAAAAACCATCATCCAAAAGTTTAGAAACATAAATCAAATTCCTGAGAAATTTAGGAATAAATAACACATTGTTCAAACATAAATAACTATTACTAAAAAAGCTTAAACTGGAAACTCTCACTGCTCTTGCTAAAATGGTGTCCCCTGTCCCGACCTTCATAGTACAATCACCGTTAGCAA
>SKCR01041206.1:0-15401 GCA_019454045.1 Zanthoxylum bungeanum
AGGGTGCATGATATATCAAAAGTAGAATCAGATGAGGAAGATGGTGTTGAGCATGTGATGAGCGGAAAATATATCAATATTTACCGCCCCTTTTACTTAATATTTTGTTTAGTTTCTCGGGTTTGATGAACGTTTTGATGTGTTTTAGTTTATTTTGCAGATAAAATACTATTGGGACACAATTAAATCATTTAGGACGAAATATGGGTCAAATAAGGGCAAAAATTGGACTTGACATATTAATTTTGGAGATTGGAAACTTGAAAAGGCGTTTTAACGAAGTGCGGTTTTGGAAATTCCAGTTTTGCGCATCTGTCGTATTTTGGGCATAACGTTTTACTCCGATATCGGATTGAGCTAATTCAAGTTCCAGATTAAAGAAGACTCAAATATCTACAACTTGGAAAGAGAAAATAATTTCGAATTCTAAAGATATCATGCCCGAAATTGATGAACCATCCAGAAGTGTGTTGTGTGTAATTATTAAAGTCACTTTCAATCATTTTCAAAGCAAAAATTAAATTAATAAAGAAATAATAAAAATGATCAAATCACCACCAAACATGATAAGCAATTAGTTGAGCAATTAATAATGGATTTGGTGGAGCAATTAGTGGAGCAATTAATAATAGATTTAGTGGATGATTTGATGGAGGCAAAATTTTGCCTATAAATACCAAGTCATTTCATTTGTAAAATTCATACTTTCTTCTAAGGAATTCCTTAAGAATACTAAGAAGATTGTATCTTGTTTGTTTATTTATAGCTTTCAGTAATTAATTTCCGCTTTCGTAATTTCTTTTCTTTACTTTTCAGTTTTTACTTTCCGCAATTTACTTTTACGCACAGTACTTTTCTTTCTTTAATTTTCAGTTTTTACTTTTCAGTAATGAGTAGGTAACTCCCCTTTGCTGGGGTAAAATGTAAAATTTTATTACTAATATTTAGATTAATCTCCCTTAATTATAATATATAAACTAGTTAAAACCCGACTTAACGAGGATACCGCCATATTGGTCGGTTGTTGATATTATTTAAATTGGTTTTAACCTGACTAAACTGGATACCGCCTGATTGGTCGGTTGGTAATTAATTATTAATTTGACTTAATCTGGATACCGCCTATATGGATGGTTGGTAATTATCATGCAAAGTTAATATAATATTTTAAGGGAGATATCTAAAATAGAAGTATAAAAGTGGATCATTTTACCTCAGCATTTTCTTTTATTGTACTTTTACTATATTTACTTTTTAGCTATTTACTTTTAGCATTTACATTTCAGCAATTTACTTTCAGCAATTTACTTTCAGCATTTACTTTTCAGTAATTTACTTTCAGCATTTACTTTTCAGCATTTAATTTTCAGTATTTAATTTCAGCATTTACTTTCCGTCATTTACTTTTCAACAATTTACTTTTCAGCATTTTTCTTTATGTCTTTTATTTTATTTAAGTTTTTACTAGCCCTCGTTATGTGTCGTAACTAAGTTAGTTATCTGGGGTTGTGATGAATTCTAATATCACTGATTTATAAGGGGTTATTTTAGAGTTTGGGTAATTTAAAGGTTTACTTATTTAGTCTTAAGCTTAATGCTTCTTGTTGTCTGATCACCAATAAGATTGATGTGGTAAATCTAAAATAAACTTGACAAAGGAATTTTAGGTTTCAGCCTTAGACTTAATAGCCCAAGATCTTCCTTGAGGATAGATAACCCTTTAATAGATTTCCTTACAGGGTAGACATATACCTGTCGGGCGGGGGTAGCCATAATTGGAACTTAAACTTAATGAATCCAGGTAATTTAGTTGACATAGACATATGATTCAATTGGGTTAAACTGGGTATTTACGTCTGACCATCGACAGAGGCTTTCGCATAATTTCGTGTTCCAGGTTAGTAAACCAATTTATTACACAATCATAAAATAATCACTTCATCTTTTAAAAGATATTAGAAAGATTCACAACCCTAGATCTTTGAGTCTTATGTTATTTTCTTTAGTTTATTTTATTTATTTTAATTAAGGAAAACCACATTCAACCAATCAAACAATCATTCTCTTCTTCATTTAATTAGATATTTGTAAATAAATAGATTCAACAATTAATAACAACAGTAGGAATTAAGTCCTCGTGGGATCAATATTTTTATACTACTTGAACGATACGTGCGCTTGCGTTATACGTGTGTGTTTACTCACCGGTTAAGTTTTTGGCGCCGTTGCCGGGGACTTATTTTTCTTGAGTTATTAATTTTGAAGCTATCTAATTTACTTGTATATAATTTTCTTTATTTTTATCTGTAATTTTTATTTCTTTCTTTTGTTTTCAGGTGATTAAAAAAATGAAACATTATTGGGAGATTGAAAGATTACGAGCTTTACTAGAAGAAGATACACCCCAAATCTGGGAGCAACAGTCCGATTTTCTGAGGCCTGTTGTCCAGCTCAACAACTATCACTGGATGCCAGAACCAAGCAATACCATATTTTCTCAACAAGACGCAATGATGAGATTTGACATATGTAATGGTAACCACCCGAGAGATAATTGTGAGTACAACTACAATCCAGGGTGGCAGAGCTATCAAAATCCTTCATGGTATGAAGAACCATCATACTTTCCATCTTATCCACCATCCATCTACGATATTCACCAAGAACCAGAACCATCAGAGGAAGATCAATTGATTCACATGCTCAAAGTTTGGTTCAAGGAACGGAAAGCTCAATTTGATGCACAAATTCAGAGTCAAGCAGCGTCTATACAGAGGATGACAGATCAAGTTAGACAATTAACAGATAATCTGAATCACATATCTCACGGAGCAAATTCAAATAATACTGAAGAAGCCTTCGATTATCCTGAGATTCATCATGACATCATAACAGATGATGAGGCTGAGCAGTATCAAGAATCAGAGGTATCAGTTGAGGAGCCTGAACCAACAAAGTCTCAATTTGATTTTTATTATTCTGACTCTGATGAGGATAAATAAGCTGAGCTATTTGTACCAACTGCACCAACAAATGAGGATGAAACTTTCTTTCCTCCAAATGAAGATCTTGGAGCTTCCATTGCACAAATGTTTGAAGAAGATCTACCTGAGCCAATCATTTCACTCAGATCAGAGGATGAAGACCTAAAAACAGACATAACTTTACATCCTCAGATTGACACTTATGGAGCATGCATTTCACAGATGACGGATGGAGAATTGAATACGGAAATTTTAAAATACATCTGTGAAGAAAAGGTGGAGCAAGAAGCAGAGCAAATGGTGGAACAAATGTCTGAACTTATTGAGAATCCAATGCATTCAGGCGAAACATCACTGTTTTGGGGAGTACAATTTAGAGATATCACCCGGAAGCTTGATAGAATGGAACTTCCAATCAAGGTCAAGCACCATACGAGACCTCCTGATTTTATTTCTTTCTTTTCAGGAACCACTGGAGCAATAAAGGTTAAAAGGTGGCACAAGCACTAAATGAGACAAAATTCTTTTTGCCCCTTTACCGTTGGAAAAGACCCTTCAAAAGCAACGCTTACATGATTGTCTTTAATCGGACATCCAAAACGACATTGAAACCTCCTTAACAGATGGATTTCATTCACGTTTGGCTGAAGACGAAAAATTTAGCGCTAGCAGGGAGGCAACCCATGCACTTTGTTGTAATTTCTATTTTTATATTTTGTGTATACATGTTGTAGATTTTTTTTAATTTTTTGTGTGATTTTTTTAGGGAAAAACTCAAACGGTGCATTTTAAGACAGAAGGAATGGTGTTTGGCAATCACAAAGAAGAGAGCTAATTCATTTGTGATGGTTGAGTAAAGAATGAATTCTTGAGACGCATCCTTATGAATTTATACTAAGCTAGTGGCGTATTGCGTACATAATTCCGTTGCCTTAATGACTGCTTTGATTTACTTTTCTGTTTTTATTTCCTTTATTTTCGCCGACAAGATCTAAACTTTTTAAACTTTTCACGATTTATTTTAACGTTCATCTAATAATTGTCATTTGGCAAGTACTAGTGCTACTATTACTCACCCATTTTCAGGTTCTGTAAATTCAGCTCTACATTTCTTTCTTCGACACATCCAGATATACATTCAAATAAGAGAAAGAAAATGGAAGCAACTTCACAGCAGCGAGTTAAGCGAATTTGTGTTTTCTGTGGATCCAATTCTGGTAATAAACCAGAATTTATTGAGGCTGCAAAGGAATTGGGGAAAGTCATAGCAGAACAAAATATGCACCTAGTATATGGTGGTGGCAATCTTGGATTGATGGGAAACATTTCAAAAGCCGTTCAGGATGGTGGCGGTCATGTTTTGGGAATCATTCCAAAAACTTTGGCGGACGAACACATAATCGGAAAAACAAATGGAGATGAACGTATTGTCTCGGGGATGTCTGAACAACTCCTTGAAATGGTCAATACTGCTGATGTGTTTATTGCTTTACCAGGTGGGCTCAGAACATTTGAAGAAATATTCACAGTGGCATCATGGGCGCACTTGAACATTCATCGGAAGCCCATTGGATTACTCAACATTGAACATTTTTTCGATTTCGTGTTTGTATTTCTTGCGGAAGCCAAAAGACATGAGTTCGTCACAAAATCAGTACATGATATTTTCCTAACTGCAACAAAGACCGAAGAATTAATTGACCAAATTCTAGCATTTGAACCAAAAATCGACCCCATTCTTTCCAAGTTGAGCTGGTCAGATAGCGATCGTGGTAAGAAGCGCAAATTGGACATAGATCTTAATCGGTAATTTTTCGTAGATTTTCAGCTAACCAGGTACGACCTTCTTAACTCTTCTTCTAATGTTTAAGACATTGGAGACAATGTCTCATTTAGGTTTGGGGAAGGGAATTAGTTGATCAGTATCTTGTTTTTAGTTGTGTGTTGTTTTTATTTTTAGTCCAAAATTTTTCGAAAAATACAAAAAAAATTGAAATTTTTTCAAAAATTACAAAAATATTTTGCGTTTTTGTGTTGTTATTTTGACTAAAAATGTGAAATTGGTAAGAGATAGTTGTGTAAGAAATTTCTACTCCTGTGACGTATCTCAAACCATTTTTGAAACAAGTTAATTTTTAATTATTTCATTTTAAATTATTTACTTTGTGAATTCTCCATAAAAATGACTAAAATTGATCTTCATATGCTCAGTTAGCAGATATTATCAACATTCATTGTAACATACGGACATGAGCTAAAATTGAAAAGTTTGTAATATTCAGTGCTCTAGTTTAATTGGAGGAAGCATCTCAAAAAGCAATGGAGAAAAAAAAACGTTTGAGATCCGAGTTATTAAGTCTGTAAGGGTGTTTTAACACCTAGTGCCCTAAAACCAACTGGTTTGGGAGTCATTGGCCCAAAACTCGCTACATGGATCAAATATGCTGCAAAAATATATATATCTGAAGTCTGAGTAATTAAGTATGTAGGGGTGTCTTAACATCTAGTGCCCTAAAGCCAACTGGTTTGGGAGCCACCGACCCAAAGCTCGCTACATAGACGGAAGATATTGTATAAAAAAAAATCAAAAATCAAAGAAAAAATCAGAAAAATCAGAAAAATTATTCAATTGCTACAAAAGGTGTGAATTCTGATAAATCTTTAGGACAAAAATATTACTCTCTTATCAACTGCACTTGTGACTGTTGTAGGCAAAAATGAGTTGTTTAATATTTTATCGGTTGTGTATATGGAAAATGGTAAATATAATAGGAGAATTTACTTATTCGGTAATTTAGAAGGAAATAAAACAACTAGTAACTTGGAGTAGAAGTTTCACCTGATTAGTCACTAACTTCTTTATTCTCTTTTCGCTTATCTTTTTGCTTTTGTGTGCATTTGTTTTATTATCTTTATACTTTTGTAAAACGTTTGTGGGTATCGTTGTTGTAAGCCCTCACGAGATTATAACTCGTCCACTAGGGACACCTAGAGGTTTAAAGGCTTGTTGCATACGCTAAATGCAACTGTGATCCATACGAAAGTGGCTTAGTTTAATTTTAATTGTTTCTTGTATTTTATTTTGTTGTTTTGCTCGAGTACTAGCAAAATGTTAGGTTTGGGGGTGTGATGAACGGAAAATATATCAATATTTACCGCCCATTTTACTTAATATTTTGTTTAATTTCTCGGGTTTAATGAACGTTTTGATGTGTTTTAGTTTATTTTGCAGATAAAATAATATTGGGATACAATGAAATCATTTAGGATGAAATGTGGGTCAAATAAGGGCAAAAATTGGACTTGACATATTAATTTTGGAGATTGGAAACTTGAAAGGGCGTTTTAACGAAGTGCAGTTTTGGAAATTCCAGTTTTGCGCATCTGTCGTATTTTGGACATAACGTTTTACTCCGATATTGGATTGAGCTGATTCAAGTTCCAGATTAAAGAAGACTCAAATATCTACAACTTGGAAAGAGAAAATAATTTCTAATTCGGAATATATCATGCCCGAAATTGATGAACCATCCAGAAGTGTGTTGTGTGTAATTATTAAAGTCACTTTCAATCATTTTCAAAGAAAAAAAATAATTTAATAAATAAATAATAAAAATGATCAAATCACCACCAAACATGATAAGCAATTAGTGGAGCAATTAATAATGGATTTGGTGGAGCAATTAGTGGAGCAATTCATAATGGATTTGGTGGATGATTTGATGGAGGCAAAATTTTGCCTATAAATACCAAGTCATTTCATTTGTAAAATTCATACTTTCTTCTAAGGAATTCTTTAAGAATACTAAGAAGATTGTATCTTGTTTGTTTATTTACAGCTTTCAGTAATTAATTTCCGCTTTCGTAATTTATTTTCTTTACTTTTCAGTTTTTACTTTCCGCAATTTACTTTTACGCACAGTACTTTTCTTTCTTTAATTTTCAGTTTTTACTTTTCAGTAATGAGTAGGTAACTCCCATTTGCTGGGGTAAAAGGTAAAACTTTTATTACTAATATTTAGATTAATCTCCTTTAATTATAATATATAAACTAGTTAAAACCCGACTTAACGAGGATACCGCCATATTGGTCGGTTGGTAATTATTTAAATTGATTTTAACCTGACTAAACTGGATACCGCCTGATTGGTCGGTTGGTAATTAATTATTAATTTGACTTAATCTGGATACCGCCTATATGGCTGGTTTGTAATTATCATGCAAAATTAATATATTATTTTAAGGGAGATATCTAAAATAGAAGTAATAAAAGTGGATCATTTTACCTCAGCATTTTCTTTTATTGTACTTTTACTTTATTTACTTTTCAGCAATTTACTTTCAGCATTTACTTTCAGCATTTACTTTTCAGTAATTTACTTTCAGCATTTACTTTCAGCATTTACTTTCAGCATTTAATTTTCAGTATTTAATTTCAGCATTTACTTTTCAGCAAATTACTTTATGTCTTTTATTTTATTTAAGTTTTTACTAGCCCTAATAATGTGTCGTAACTAAGTTAGTTATCTGGGGTTGTGATGAATTCTAATATCTCTGGTTTATAAGGGGTTATTTGATAGTTTGGGTAATTTAAAGGTTTACTTATTTAGTCTTAAGCTTAATGCTTCTTGTTGTCTGATCACCAATAAGATTGATGTGATAAATCTAAAATAAACTTGACAAAGAAATTTTAGGTTTCAGCCTTAGACTTAATAGCCCACTATCTTCCTTGAGGATAGATAACCCTTTAATAGATTTCCTTACAGGGTAGACATATACCTGTCGGGCGGGGGTAGTCATAATCAGAACTAAAACTTAATGAATCCAGGTAATTTAGTTGACATAGACATATGGTTCAATTGGGTTAAACTGGGTATTTGCGTCTGACCATCGACAGAGGCTTTGGCATAATTTCGTGTTCCAGGTTAGTAAACCAATTTATTACGCAAACATAAAATAATCACTTCATCTTTTAAAAGATATTAGAAAGATTCACAACCCTAAATCTTTGAGTCTTCTGTTATTTTCTTTAGTATTTTCTTTTGTTTATTTTATTTATTTTAATTAAGGAAAATCACATTCAACCAATCAAACATCATTTTCTTCTTCATTTAATTAGATATTTGTAAATAAATAGATTCAACAATTAATAACAACAGTAGGAATTAAGTCCTCGTGGGATCGATATTTTTATACTACTTGAACGATACGTGCGCTTGCGTTATACGTGTGTGTTTACGCCGGTCAGCAGGGGGAGCTGCAACCCGCTGCATCAGAGGCTACATGATCATCCACAGATCTGGATGATGACATACCTCCTGAAACCAGTGGACCTCAGACAAGAAGATCTGAACAAATGTGGATATTTGGGACAAACTAGAGTTGTGCAGAGACATAGTTGAGATAGCTGTCAGATGACAATCGTTTCGGATGCAGCAGGAGGGGGAGAATTGAAAGAATCCAGCTGCCCTCTCAATTAATGCCATCGCCATTTGTCAAAAGGTGGTGCAACAACCACATCCATCATTATCAAAACCACATCCATCATTGTCAAGGTTTTGGTGTAACCACCAACTACTACATTAATTTTGTATTGACATTATAGTCATTGCTTTGGCTATAAATAAAGAGCTCATTTGAGAGCTCAAATCATCCCAAAAATATTAAAGCTTTAAGTAAAGAAAGCTCTGAAAATGTAGAGAGAGTGAAATTTTTTTGTAAAGTTTAAACACTTGTAAATTCTATTATTATAGAAATAAAATTCAATTTTTCCTCATATACACTCTTCAGTGATGAGAACAAAAATAATACTCGACTCGTGATTTTTACAAAGCATGAGTGAACTGTTTCAACGTTGTGTATGGTGGTTTGGTGAGCATAGCAGTTTTGAAATTAGCATATTTAGGTCCTAATACACGAGTAATTTGTAATACTTGATCTTTCATCACTGATTGGTTTTCCTATAGCTACAAGATTATTACAAAAAGTCAAAAACCTTTAAATGTTTTGATAAAAACTTCCAAGTGTTAGTGTTACCTTTCTTAATGAGTACAAGTTATATTTTAACCTTGTTTCTTTTTCTTTCTTCGATTGTAAGCTTAAGTTTGAGAGCACTTTTCACCCCTATTCTTAACACATCTTCATGCATCATGCCACTCAACCATGTCACTGTTTTTTCAGGTTACGAACTTAAGAATTGCTTCATCTTTGTTGTCAATTTTGATGTTATGTGATGGAGTTTCAACATCCTAAATTATGATGTTCTAGTCCAAGACTATATATCAATGGAGGAAGATATATAGTTTTCACTTGTGAGTTTGATTGAGACCAAAGTAACACATTGGTGAAATGTTTGAAGATATAAAATTTGTGGAGAGCAGTCTGTCAAAATTTGATAACTTTCCTTATTTGTCTTTGATTGAGGAGCGATGTTGTGATTCTCCTTTAATTTAGAAGTGATTTGGTGAAGCTTCTTGTCAAGGCAATGCAACTTGCCAAATTAGTTTCAAGCACATGTTTGCTTTCCAATCTGGCAGGTGACTGTTTTCTATCAATACATTTACATGTTTTTCAATTTGAATTTGAACTAAATCCAATGAAAAAACATGACTTATGTCTAAAGAAAAATATATAACCTTTCATTTGAATTTATTTCTTTCACTCAAAGGAACATGTTCATTACATTGTATTTTTTGAAAATTACATTTTCGTTCGAACTAGCGAACAAATCTATAATTGAAAATCATATTTTCATTCAAATGAAATCAACTCTTATTCAAATGAATCTATAAAAACGTAGATTTGATAGGTTTTGGACTAAGAGTTTCAAAGGGGAACTATCTCGATAGCTCGACCCATAACAACCTAACCATGCAGATGGAATCCCGATACGTCAATATAAAATAATATTAAAAAACAATAAATATTTTTTTTTAAAAAAAAAAATCAACATATCCCACGAGAAGAAAGTAGGAGCTAGGATCTGAATATAGAAAAGGCGCTTCCCCCAGTGCAGTACATGCCTTTCTCGGCCTTTTGGCCAAGATTTTGTGCGGTATCTGATGATATTTAATAAAATAATTTTATTAGTCAATTTATTAAGTTAATTTTATTCCTCTAAAATTATTTATTTATGTTTAGTAAAAAATTAAATTGGCCAAAAAACCCGTTAAACTCAGACCAATTCATCAGTTGGACCGATTGAGTTGACATGTTTATATCGATTCAATTTTGAAACGGATTAAAGGCTTAACCCGGATCTTACACCGGATTTTGATTTTTCTAGTTGCATCACTTCGTCCGGTTCAGATTTTAAAATATCACTTTTTTATTAAATAAATCATTTATTTGTTATAATTTTTTTTTTTAAAATACATTTACTCCATAAATTTAATATATCATCGTCTAATAAATAATTGTCACATGATTTGATACTAAAAAAATTGCGAGGATACTTGAGAATTGTAATGTTGCCCTTTATACAATAAGAATTATTAATTTCATTTTTTAGCTAATAGTGTTTTATTTTTTTGAAGGAACTCTTGAGTATCTAAAGGCTTTTTATAGTCATTACCGTCGGAAAAAAAATTTGGGTATATAAACAAGGTCCTTCCATAAGATAAATGTCATATTAGTTATTTGTTTAGGAACTACAAAAATTCCAACGGGAAGGGAGGGGATCCGATAAGTTAAAATAGAGACTCGTGTGTGGGGTCTGATATATTAAGATTGAGTAAAATAATATTCTTATACTCGTTGATTAAATAAATTAAATATGAAAAATGATATTACCAGGGACGGTTTCACGTTGGCCCAACAGGGGCTACATTCTCATATCAAATCCCTATTTCTTGTTCCCACTTTTCCATAAATTCTGAAACTTATTAGGAAACAAACACAACATGTCATCGGACAACAACGGAATTCAAATGTGAGAAAATAGCTACACAAAGCAAATGATGATTCAACTTTTACAGATTATTCTCAAAACAATTCAGTATGACACTCTATATATTTTTATGCTCATTATTAGGTTTTGAAATTATTATCGTATTGTTCAAATTTTTTTTTCAAGACGTGATCAACAAGAAAAAAATTAATTTAACATAGTCAATTTTCCTGCAACGAAATTCTCTTGACGTGATCAACAATAAAAAAAATTATTTTTTTTGCTACCAAGGAACTTTGTTGTAATTTTAACATAGTCAAATTTTTATTAATTTAACATAATCAAACTTTTCTTAAAAAAAAAAAATATTGAACAATATGATATTAATTGCGAAACCTAATAATGATTTGTTGACTCTTTAGGTTTTTTCAATAATTTTTCTTACAAGAAACTGAATCATTCTTTTATTCATTTGATATAGTTATGAAGAAATATTTTAAAAGAAAAACAATATTACAACATTCTCCAAAGAAAACTAAGTATTGTTCAAGCGAAGATGTAGGAGTTAATTTACAATATCTTGCTACAGATCCTGGATTAAGACCTCAAATCTCTTACTATAGTCATAATATCCGAGATGCAGTCCGAAGAGCGTACTTCTAAAAGGGTCATGTTCAACCTAAAAATCACAACTTTAAATTATCAAATTTTGGAAATAAAAAACGGCGGTTTGTCTCAGCTTGGTTTGAAAATTTTGGATCTTGATTGGAATATAGCATAGAAAAAGATGTCGCATTTTATCTTTTTTGTTATTTTTTAAAGAAGAGAATGATAAACAAAGTGATGGTGATATATTTATTGGTACATGATTTAAGAATTGGAAGAAGAAATAAAAATTTATTGAATATGAGGGAAATATCAATAGTTCTCACAATAAAACTAGACAGGACTGTGAAGCGTTGATGAATCACAAGCAGCATATTGAAATAGCTTCCTCAAAACATTCAGAAAAAACTCGAAGTGAATATCGAGCTCATTTGAATGCTACTATTGATTGTGTTAGATTTTTGTTAAAACAAGGCTTGCATTTCGTGGGCATGATGAGTCAAATGATTCAAGTAATCGAGGTAACTTTCTTGAGCTTCTACATTTCCTTGCTGACCATAATGAGGACATTAATGTCATTACTTTTGAAAATGCTCCTAGAAATTTTCAGTTGACATCAAATGAGATTCAGAAAGATATTGTAACTTGTGCTACAATTGAAACTACCAATATTATTATTAAAGAGATGAGTGGTGTTTTGTTTTCTATTCTTGTTGACGAGTCTCGTGATATATCTTCAAAGGAGTAAATGGCTGTCGTTTTGCGTTATGTGGATAAAAATGGCTATGTGGTTGAGCGTTTTATCGGTATTGAACATGTTACTAGTACTACAGCTCTTTCACCAAAAGAGGCACTTGATAAGCTATTTTCTAGGCATGGATTGAGTATGTCTAGGTTGCGTGGCCAATGGTATAATATGCGAGGCGAGTTCAATGGCCTTAAAGCACTCATTTTAGAGGAAAATAAATGTGCTTATTTTATTCATTGTTTTGCTCATCAACTTCAATTGGTTCTTATTTCTATGGCAAAGAAGAATGAAGACGTTAATTCTCTCCTCAATTTAATTATTATGTTAGTCAATGTTGTTGGCGCTTCAGCAAAACGTCGTGATATTCTTCAAGAAGAACATGCTCGTGCAGTCATTGAAGCACTTAATAATTTTGAGATTTCAAGTGGACGAGGTTTAAATCAAGAAATAACTTTAAAACGTCTTTTTGATATACGTTGGGGCTCACATTATGGTACGTTATTAAGCATAATTACTATGTTTTCATACATTACTAATATGCTTAAAATTATTTCGAATAAGGAAAATTCTGAACAAAGATTTCAAACTACAACGTTACTGAAGTTCATGCATTAATTTGATTTTATATTTAGCTTATTCTTGATGAAAAGTATACTTGGATTTGCACATGAGTTATCACAAGCATTACAAAAAAAAAAAAAAAAAAAAAAAAAAAAAAAAAAAACCTAGACATGGTAATGCCATGAAATTAATTGGAATGTATAGGCGAAACTTGCAAAACATGAGAGAGAATGGATGAGACTCTTTACTTGGTGAAGTCTCTTCCTATTGTGAGAATCATGATATTGATCTTCCTAATATGGATGATATTTTTTTGACTCATGGGCGATCACAGTGCAAGGGTCAAAAGATCACAAATACACATCGCTTTCGTTTAACATGTCTATGAGACGAACACTGAGTTGTTCGTTTGTTTAACATGTCTATGCCAAAATGACTCATTTACAGCTTTTGATAAACATAAACTACTGCGCCTTGATGAATTTTATCCAAATGATTTTTCTTCAATGGATCTCATGACACTTGAAGTTGATATTATGGATGTCGGTTCTGATAATGATTTTTCAAGATTGAAAGGGATTTGTGAGCTTGCAAGAAGAACTGTTGAAACTAAAAAAAGATAAAGTGTTTCCATTAATTTATTTATTGGTGACATTAGCATTGATATTACCGGTTGCCACTACAGTGGAAAGGGAATTTTCTACTATGCATTTTGTGAAAAATCGATTGCTGAATCGGATGAGAGATCAATGGTTGAATGATAGTCTAGTAGTATATATAGAAAATGATATTTTTTTGTAATATTGATAATAAGGTAGTCATTCAACGTTTTCAACATATGAAAGCTCATCGAGTACAATTATAAATGTATTGAATGAAAATATATCAATGAAGTTCAAAATTTTGGTACTTGTTTTTTGTTGAACTTTTTAACTCAGCCCCTCCTATATTGAATTCCTGACTTCGCCACTGGATATTACTGTATCATATTTAGTCCGTTACTATTATTATTGCATTTATTTATTTATTTATTTTTTTGAAAACTTTTGACATGATGAGTTGATGACAGAACTATAGGGTGATGGCTGGATTTTGGTTGGCATGTTAAGATAGACTCATCTAATTGAATAATTTTTCTAATGTATTTATTATTATCTATAAGAATATGATTTCAAAGGTTAAGGATTAAGCATTTACGACCTCAAGTCTTAAAAAAGTATGTTGAGTCAATGATTAGAGTATTTAAACAAATAACATTACTTGGATCCTTTTAGTTTTTAGTTGTAAAACAACTTTGATAACTCCTAACACCAGTACCTGTACCTGTGAGTACAATATAATAAAACATTTAGATTGTTTTGGATTACAATAAGAATTTAAGATTGCCATATTCTAAGAATAATGTTTGGTTCTCAAACAGTATTTCATTATTTTGATATCAAATAATGTGATTGTTGATTTGTAACTTTCAAATTCTTTGGTGTTTAGGGGAAAATTAAGCGCTCGACACGTGACCAAATGCAATGTGAAGAGGATTTAGGATCCCTCGTCAAAGTCTGATCTCCAGACCCTCAGTCATAGGCTAGCCCAAGAACCTATCATCAAAGTCTGACAACATAACTCATCATTAAAGTCTGAAATCAGAACCTCCCTCAGAGTCTGAATTCAGGACTTCCCGATAGAAAGTCAATAGCAGACTTGGCTCCAACAAAGGCAAGCAGAAGTCAGACAATGAATGAGCCCAAAATATCAGCTCCCTAATGTCACAAATATTCTAAATAAGGAATCCGAAAAGCCAATTAATTATATTTCGTCTCTTGAAGCTTGACAACCATCTAAAATAGGGAAGCTCCGAGATTCTGGGAAGTGGGTCAATTAGTAAGAAATATGAATGTAATATAACCGCTGTCAATTTATTTTTCTTATAATGAAATATTATAAATAATAAGAGAATCCTGAAAACAAGTGATCTATCTTTTATTTTATTAAGTAATAATAGAGCATTTCATTCCAAACTCTGTACTTTTCATTTGATTATATTATTTGTGAAATTTATTGCACAAACACTTTATTTTGTTAATTAGTTTCAAATCAGCACCCCACAACCACAACAACATCATTCATGACTTAAAATTAAGAATACTACTTGGAAAACCTTACAATACTCTAATTCAAACATTATTATTATTTTTTTAAAATATCAGATCAAATTTTACTTGAAATGTCCCTGTAACACATTTAATTGGTTAGTAAATTTACCCTTTAACCCACTTGATAAAAAGACTTGTCAATTATCATTAGATTTATAGTCAAATGGTATTCATACCATCAACATGTATTAAGACAATTGAGATATGAGTTCGAACTCCCGTGAAACTTACCATATTCTTTTGTCTAAAAAAGATGGGGTAAATATTTCCTTTGTAGATTTTTGAGTTAATACTCCATGATAACACCATTAGATTGTACTACAAATATAGAGTGAGAGAGAGCGCGCAATAGATTCAGAATGTAATAAATGTAGAATTAAAACAATTTAAAAAAAGAACTTGGTCGACAGACTTGAGTGATACATTTTATTTATCTCTGGTTTATTTAATATTTTAGCAGACAC
>SKCR01041207.1:0-15736 GCA_019454045.1 Zanthoxylum bungeanum
AGAGTAACCAAAGTATAGTACTTATACATCTCACTAGAATCAATGTAATTGTTGCTCGCCATGCAGTTTTCCTAGAGATGAATACCTATATGCAGTGGTAAGTGGGAGGAAAGTAAAACTCAATGAAAATCGGAGTAGAGTATAATACTGTTCCAGGCACCGATTCCTTAATGGAACACAAATAGTTCATCAGGGATGAAACTATACCAATAATATTCAAATACACAAAAACCACGTAAGTCGGAGAGAGTCGGAAAACAACCTGGTGTATGGTTTTCTGATCTCACCTCATAAAGATGTCAATCTTATTGAGGAAGAAAAACTGACTACATATGAGGAAGTGATATAAGGTATCGACTCCCTATCATGGCAAAGTGTCATGAAATCCGAAATGGATTCCATGTATATCAACTATGTTTGGACACTAGTTGATGTACCAAAAGGCATTATGCCTATTGGTACTATATAAGTCTTCAAGGAAGACATACATGGATGGAAATATACAAACGTACAAAGCTAGGCTTGTAGCGAAAAGGTATCGTTATCAACATTGTGTCGATTACGACGAAACCTTTTACTTGTTGCCATGGTTAAATCCATTTGGATAATGTTTGCTGATGCTGCATGTTTCATTTATGAAATATGGCAGCTGAACGTAAAAAACGCTTTCCTTAAATGGAAACCTTTTGGATGATGTTTACAACATCCTGTTGATTTTTTCATACCTAAACGAGCAAACAAGGTTTGTAAGTTAATTCGATCCATTTATAGATTGATGCAAGCATTGCGTTCTTGGAACTATCATTTTTATGTAATCATAATGGTATATGATTTAATTCAAAAAAAAAATGATTCTTGTGTATATAAGGAGGTTAGTGGGAGCGCACTGACAATGAATGTCATTTAAAATAATGATATGTCATTTCTTGGAAATGATATTCCAATAATAGAATCGGTGAAAGCTTGGCTTTCATGAAAATTCTCCGTGGAATTCTTGGGAGAGACAACCTTTATTCTAGGAATAAAGATCTACAAGGATAGATCAAAAAGTTGTTAGCACTCTCCGAGAACTCGTACATTGAAAGATGTACGTGACCTGGTGTCTCATACGCTTTGAGCATATGGAGTCACAATCAGGCCATCCATGTGATGGTCAATGGATTGATGTTAAGAATATCCTTAAGTATCTTAGATGATCCAATGATGCTTCTTACACTATGGAGAATGAGAACTTGAAGTGACTGGGTTCACACTGCAAGTTTCCAAACCGATAAAGACGACTTAAGTCACAAAAACGGTACTATATAGTTTGATTAACAGAACAGTGAGCTGGAAATCTTCCAAGCAAGATACTGTTACCGAAGAAACAACAAAAGCGGAATATTTTGCAGCTGAGGCAGCCAATAGAAGCCTTTTGGATCGATAATAATCCTAATTAGATTAGGAGTAATTCTGTTAGCAGTTGAGCTAGGCTTCAGCGCGGCTAAAGAATTAATGGTCTCATCAATGATCCAGATATATACTTCAATATTTCATCTGATTCGTTCAGATCATACATCGTGGCGATGTGATGATCGAATAAATCACATCAGCTAATAACCATGCAAATCCGCCGACGAAAGCATTTTCTCAGCAGAAGTTTGAGCGAACCGTACATAGTTCGGTTGTAAGACATTTGAGTGATTGGCTATAGGCCAAGTCGGAGATTGTTGGACAATTATGACCCATAGCATCACTATTTGTACAGATCATGGTGTTGTTGTACAAATTAACTATTTGACAAAGGAAATTGCTCTTTTATCATTTGTAATTAGATTACCAAGATGTATAAATAATAAAAGGTCTTATGATTAGTTCTGGATTGAGATGATATTAAAGGGAGAAGCAGGGTGATGATGGGAGAAGCAGTTAGAATGATCGCCACACGACGCAGCGACTAGGACGATAAAAGGAGTTAGGATGACTAATACATGTTGTAATTGATCCCACAATTTAGCGGTTAGACAGTATCTACCCATGACTTGGCAGTTCATCACGCGACAGTAATTATCCACGACTTGGCAGTTCATCACGCATAATTTGACAGTTCTCCACTGTCTGGCAGTTATGGGGCATAACACAGCAGTTAGAGGCATGATCCAGCAGTTACAGAGAAGTTTGTGGGTTGAAATCATCCAAGCAGTTAACCGAACTCCACTATAAAAAGCTTACTCATTAGAAGAAGAAAGCCCCCCCTCGAAAAATGAAGACTCGACACAAGCATTTTATCTTTATTTCTTAGCTTTGTAATCTTAGGACTGTATTTTATGTGGTTGCGCCTCTTGGAGGCTTATTCACTGAAACCAATCACCCCTTACTAGGACTTTGTCTCAGGAGGTTTGAACCTTACACACTCTTTTGACGGGAAATTGTGCAAACATGTACACAGTGGTCGGCCTAAGGTAGGCATGTAATTTAGTACATGTGAAATACAGAGCCAAACACAGTTTACCCATTGGAGAATAATTACATTCATATTTCAACAATTGTCTGTGTTGGACAAAATGCCCCATAGCGTCACTATTTGTACAGATCATTGTGTTGTTGTAACAATTAACTATGTGACAAGGAAATTGCCCTCTCATCATTTGTGATTAGATCACCATAGATATATAAATGAAGAGAAAGGTCCCTATGATTAGTTCCTGGACTGAGAATGATATGAGACAGTATCAGTCCCCGAAGGATTAATCATTAAATATCCCTAGCCGGAGTATTATCGAGACTGGACATCGATAATGCAGAATAGGCTAGTATTGCACTTGTGTGCATTGTGAGGGCACAACGGCATAGTTCTCATATATTAAGTATTGGATACTTATGCAAGTGCGATAGGAGGTCGTGTTTCACCGATGGTACGGGAAACAGCTTCGCTCTGGATAGACCCCTCGGAATCCCATTGGTATTATGACTATGTGTCTATGGGAGGCCGAAATCAAGGTAGGTGTGTATAGTCTTAACCTGAGACTTGCATCGCTAATACTTGCGATAATCGGTAGACTTGGTCTTGGTGTACAGGGCTTTAACCGGTTCTGCGTACACCACTTCTGGGTTTATCAGAGAGTCGTAGTGTATTGGGTGTGATGTCGAGACGGAAGTATCACTTCAGTCATAGTGGAGATGATGTCACGCAGGATACGGTACTAGTGCTCTTGAGTTTTGCGCAACCAATCGGGATATTGTGACCAGGCTTGAATATCCGATTATAGAGACTATGTTACCAGACATCCGATATGTGCTTCGGACGGAAGGGACGGGGTAGAAACTTATCCAGCCCCCCCCTAGCACGTGACTATCCGATATTGGGCCGATACATACAATACATTGGATACTATGCTTGATACAGATCTTAATATTCTTAAATGGATATGTCCGGAGAATTGGTAAGACTTGGTGCTTTGTAGGAGTCGACCTTGTCTCGTAAATCGGTAGAACGTAGTACTTGGTACGTACGTGATTCGGATACTCCGACGACCGTATTTACTGCCAACTTATCCGGGGATCTCATGGGTCGCTCCCGATAATCCACCGATGACGCACAACTCGCACTCTTGAATAATCTGGGATTATATAGAAGAGAGAGAAAATTAATCTAGGATTAATTACGGAGATATTTTATCTAGGATAAAATATCGTCTAGAGAGAGATAACGATTAATTCGAAATTAATCGGTAAATAAATATATTCGATATATTAAACAAAATTAGATTTCGACGCGGAATTAAAATTAGATTTTAATTCGGGTGAACGAATTAATTTAGAATTAATTCGTTAGCGACGTGAATAGTGAATTCGCTAGGCGTAATCATTTAATTACGACGCGACGGAAAAATCGTTAATTTGGAATTAACGAACCCGAGCCCGAGTGTGATTGCGAGCGCATTCGTATTTCGAATTCGAGTGCGGCATCGCAAGTCGCATCAAGCGTCAAATCATTAGTCGCATCAAGCGTCAAATCACTTGTCACTTTGAGTGATGTGATATGACAAGTTGTCACTTTGATAAAGTGATGTTGATGTGAATAGTGATAGATAAGATGTGTGTAATGATGGCTTTTATTGTTTGACTTTTAAAAGCAAATTCAAATGAAATTCATTTGAAATTCACAAAAGTGTATAAGATACACTTGAAATTCAAATGCAAAAAAATAATACACAATTTTCATCTCTCCATTTCTTTCTCTTCTCTCACGCCCAAAACAGAAAAAATATGGACTGGTTTTTTGAAGCCAAATGGCGTGAACAAATGGAAGCCAATAGTGGGTTTTCATGGTGAAAATCCAAGTGCTAGCACACTTACGAGTCTTGCGAAGGTGGTAGGGAGGTTCGCCCATGAGCCGGGATCCGTTAGACGAGGCTTGGAGCTCCGTTTGTCATCTCAAAATTCTGAAAATGGAGGCAGTGAACTGCAGCAGTTTGGCGTCCTTGGCAGTGGCTATTTGGCCTTGATTCGTCTCCAAATTAACTCAACCGATCGATGTGAGTATTCCGCTACCTCTGTTGATGTATTTGCACATTGTTTTCATTGCTTGTTTGATCTTGGGACCTAGATAATAACCAACAGTCTGCATATTTAATAAATGGCTCTCTCAAAATCCGTATTGTCATCATGTGCGATCATTCCAGCTATGGATTGTTCTTCAGCGGATATGTAAAGCTTTATCGGTCGTCCTGGCACAGAGGGTACCATCACCGGCGGCTGTGCTAAGTAGTTCTTCATGTTCTCGAAGGCTTTTTGATGTTCTTCGGTCCAGATGAATTCATCATTTTCCTTCAGCCTTAGCAGGGACTAGAAAACTTTAGTTCTTCCTGCACAATTAGAAATGAACCTTCTTAAGAAATTAACTTGCCCTAGAAATCTTTGCAACTCTTTTTTATTCCTGGGCGGTCTGGCTTCAGTAATCACCCGAGATTTATTGGCGTCAATCTTGATTCACCGCTGGTGGACTAGGAAGCCTAAAATGTTTCCTGCACTAACTCCAAAAGCACATTTGGCAGGGTTAAGTTTTAATTTGAACTTCCTCATTCGTTCAAAAGCCATTTCCAGGTGGCTAAAATGTTCGCCCTCAGTTATAGACTTCGTCACTATGTCATCTACATAAACTTCAACAAAATCATTGATCATGTCATGTAAAATTAGATTTTAGGCCGAACGACATTACCACCCACTCATAACATCCTAAAGACCATTGACATCTGAAAGCTATTTTATGGATATCATCTTCGGCGATGTAAATTTGATTATACCCTATATATCCATCCATAAAAGAATACATTTGGTATTCGGATGTGGAGTCTACTAAGGAATCTATAGTAGGCATAGGGTATTGGTCTTTTGTTGTTGCCAAATTTAAGTTTATAAAATCTATACATATTCTTAAATTCCTATTCTTCGTCATGACATGGACGATATTTGACAACCATTCTACATATCTGGTCGTCCTAATGAACTTCACCTTTAAGAGGCGCTCGACTTTCTTTTTGATGTCAGACATAACATTCGGCGCAAACCTCATGGGGGGTTGCTTATACGGCCTGTGGTTTGGCATAATAGGCAATCTATGTTCTACTAAAATTTTATCTAAACCAGGCATTTCATCATAATCCCAAGAAAATAATCTTTATTTTTGTAAAAGATGGATTAGTTTTGTGCGTACCTGGGCATTTAGCTCATTGCTGATGTAGGTGATACGTATGTCGACTTCGCTCCCCAGGTTTACCTCGTCCAAAACTCCTTGCACCTTTGCGATGTTTGCCTTATATCACCCATTGAGAGCATATTCTTCTTCCTCTTTCTATGTTCGTCCCGATCATTCCCTTCCATTAGACAATCCACTCGGCATGCCTCTCTTATTCTATTTTTCGTCTGGTGTGTGTCAACAGTTTCTCTTTTAAGGCCAAAATTATGGCATGGGCATTAGTTTTACCTTCATATTCCGTCATATAAGCCATTAAGCTGGCTCTAGTGGCCGCAAGCGCGGCTCTCTTTATTCTGATGTCCGTCCTTCCTCATTTGAATTGCTGGTTTCACGGCCATGAGTTGGCCCTCCAAAGGCCACTATAGTTGGCCTAATTTGTGCGAACAGATCATTCAACAATTCTGCAGTGTATGGCTCGTCATTCTTGGTGACTATGGACAGATTTCCAACTTCATCTAGTATTTTAGCCGGCTTATAATTTCCTTCATACCTGAAATATTCGGTTGAATTCGTCTCCCGCTACGAAGGGTCTACTATCGGCATGTACCACTTCTACTTCGTCTTTCTGATTCCAGAAAACCACACATTGGTGAAGGGATAAAGGAATTCATCGACTGCCTGGATCCAATCTTGCCCCAATAGCATGTTATACGTGGTTGGTCCGTCTATGACAAAGAATACAGTCGTCTTGGTGGTACTTCCTACCTGTAGATCTAACGGAATGACTCTTTTAGTGGTCGTTGCCCCTCCATTAAAGCTGGTAAGTACTACCTCCGTAGGGATGAGATCCTCTTCTGATTTCGCCAATCGCCCCAACATCCTAATGTTGGGTTTCTACTATAGTCCCAAGATCACTCAAGCAATGAAAAATATGTGAATACAATAAAGAAGTATGGCGGAATCATACTTAAAATGATCGGATTTTGCGATGCGAGGAACAACAAAAAATCCTTGAAGCTCTCGGCCAAGGTGCTTCTTTATGCTCCTTATGTGTTCGGTCAACTCCATGGATGGATCTCCAAGCTCCAAACTTTGTGTTGTGATTCCATGCTCATGAATGGGTTTCCTTATCACCTTTGTAAGACTCCTAATGTGTGCTAGCACTTGTGAAATTTTGCAACAAATCTTCACATGTTCTTCTTCCAACTCTCAGTATTGTCAAAAATGGAGAAGGAGAGAATTTGGCCCTTGGCCGAATGGGAGGGAGAGAGAGAGGAGAAGTTGTGTTGGTTTGTGTTTCTAAAACAATTACCAAAAATTGATTTCCAAAATTTTGGTATATGCCTTTCAAAAAGTCAAACAAATTTTGGAGCCAAAATGGCAATTAATGCCCTCAACAACTCACATCACTCAAAAGTGACTAGACATCACATCACTCAAAGTGACAAGACATCCATCACTTGAATGACTAATGATGTGACGCTTGAGTGACTTGTGGGCCGCACTTGAATTCGAAATGCGAGTGGGCCCGCAAACACTCCTCGGTTCGGGTTCGCTAATTCCAAATTAACGAATTTTCCGTTGCGACGTAATTAAATCAAATTTAATTAAATAATTATGCCTAGGAAAATTACTATTCAGGTCGCTAGCGAATTAATTCTAAATTAACTCGTTCGCCCGAATTAAAATCTAATTTTAATTCTGCGTCGAAATCCAATTTCGTATAATATATCGAATATATTATTTTATCGATTAATTCCAAATTAATCGTTCTCTCTCTTTAAATAATATTTTATCCAAGATAAAATATCTCCGTAATTAATCCCAAATTAATTTTCTCTCTCTTATAATTAATCCCAGATTAATAATGTGCGAGTTATACGTCATCGGTGAATCTTCGGGAAGCGACCCATGAGATCCCCGAATATATTGGCAGTAAATCCGGTCGTCGGACTATCCGAACACGTACGTAGCTAGTAATACGTTTTTACCGATTTACAAGACATGGTTGGCTTCTAGCAAAGCACCGTGCCTACCCAATTCTCCAGAAATATTCTTAAATGAATATGTGATCTTTATCAGGCTTAGTATACATAGTATTGCGTATTTCGATCCAGTATCGGATGTCACATGCTAGGCCTGGGGCTGGAATTATGTCTGCCCTGTACGAAGCATATGTCGGATCTCTGGCAACTAGTCTCTATAATCGGATAAGCATGGCCTAGTCATATTATCCCGATAGCTGCAGCATAAAAGAGCATTAATTTCGTATCCTACGTGATCATCATCTCCACTATGACTGAAGTGATACTTCCATCTTGACATCACACCCAATACACTACTATTCTCAATATACCCAGAAGAGGCGTACACAGAACATGTTAAAGCCCTGGACGACAAAAACCAAAGTGTATTGATTGTCACAAGTATTAGCAGTGCAAGTCTCAGGTTAAGACCAAATACACCTACCCTGATTCGGACTTCCATAGACACATAGTCATACTACCAATGGAATTCCGATAGGTCTATCCAAAGCGAAGCTGTTTCCGTACCATCGGTAAACACAACCTCATATTACACTTGCATGAGTATCCAATACCCAAATATATGAGAACTATGTCGTTATGCCCTCACAACGCACACAAGTGTAATACTAGTCTATTCCGCATTATCGATGTCCAATCTCGATAATACTACAACTAGGGATATTTAATGATTAAACCTTTGTGGATTGATACTGTCTCATATCATCTCAATCCGGAACTAATCATAAGGACCTTTTCTCATTTATATATCTTGGTAATCTAATTACAAATGATAAAAGAGCAATTTCCTTTGTCACATAGTTAATTTGTACAACAACACCATGATCTGTACAAATAGTGATGCTATGGGTCATAATTGTCCAACAGTCTCCCACTTGGCCTATAGCCAATCACTCAAGTGTCTTACACCCAAACTATGTACGGTTCGCTCAAACTTCTGCTGAGAAAAGGCTTTCGTCAATGGATTTGCATGGTTATCATCTGACGCGATTTATACGATCATCACATCGCCACGATGTATGATCCGAACGAATCAGTTGAATATTTGAAGTATATATATGGATCGTTGATGAGACCATTAATTCTTTAGCCTATGCTGTAGCCTAGCTCAGCTGCTAACGTAACTACTCATAATCTAATTAGGATTATTATCGATCCAAAAGGCTTCTATTGCTGCCTCAGCTGCAGCAATAATCCACTTTTGTTGTTTATTCGGTAACAGTATCTTGCTTGGAAGATTTCCAGCTCACTATTCCGTTATTCAAACTATATAGTACCGTTTTGCGACTTATAGTCGTCTTAGTCGGTTTGGAAACTTGCAGTAGTGAACCTAGTCACTTCAAGTTCTCATTCTCTATAGTATAAGACAACATCCTTAGTTCATCTAAGATACTAAAGGATGTTCTTAACATCAATCCAGTGACCATCACTTGGATTGGCCTGATTGTGACTCCATATGCTCAAAGCATATGAGACACCAGGTCGCGTACATTTATTTCAATGTACGAGCTCTCGGAGAGTGCCAACAACCTTTAGATCTATCCCAGTAGATCTTTATTCCTAGAATAAAGGTTGTCTCTCCCAAGAATTCTACGGAGAATTTTCATGAAAGCCAAGCTTTCACCGATTGTATTATGGGAATATCATTTCCAAGAAATGACATATCATTATTATTTAGGACAGTCACTGTCAGTGCGCTCCCACTAACCTCCTTATATACACAAGAATCATTTTCGTTTTTGAATTAAATCATATACCATTATAATTACATCAAAATGATAATTCCAAGAATGTAATGCTTGCTTCAATCTATAAATGGATCGAATTAACATGCAAACCTTGTTTGCTTGTTTTGGTACGACAAAACTGTCAGGATGTTGTAAACATCCTCCAAAAGGTTTCCGTTTAAGGAAAGCGATTTTGACGTTCAGCTGCCATATTTCATAAATGAAACATACAGCATCAGCAAGCATTATCCAATTGGATTTAACCATGGCAACAGGTAAAAGGTTTCGTCGTAATCGACACAATGTTGATAAAGATACATTTTCGCTACAAGCCTAGCTTTGTACGTTAGTATGTTGCTATCCATGTGTGTCTTCCTTAAAGACTCATATAGTACCAATAGGCACAATGCCTTCCGGTACAACAACTAGTATCCAAACATAGTTGGTATACATGGAATCCATTTTGGATTTCATGGCACTTTGCCATAATAGGGAGTCGATACCTTGTATCACTTCCTCATACGTAGTCAGTTCGAGTTCCTCAATAAGATTGACATATTTATGAGGTGAGATCAGAAACCCATATCTCCCAGATTGTTTTCTGAATCTCTCCGACTTACGCGGTTCTTGTGTATTCGAAGATTATTGGTATAGTTTCATCCCTGATGAAATATTTGTGTTCCATTAAGGAATCGGTGCCTGGAACAGTATTACTCTGATTTTCATCAAGTTTCACTATCCTCCCACTTACCACTGCATATAGATATTCCTCTTAGGAAAACCGCATGGTGAGCAACAATTACATTGTTCTCTTGTGAGTTGTATAAGTATTATACTTTGGTTACCCTAAGATAACCTACAAATTAGGCACTTATCCGATTTGGCTTCTAGTTTGGTATCATCCAAACATATGCCTAGCATTCCCAAATCTTCAGGAATTAGAAAACCTGATTTCTATCCTGTTCATATCTAATATGAAGTCTGTCTAATAGATTTTTATGGAACCTTATTCAAAATAAGTATTGCACTGTTTAAAGCTTATGCCTTGAAGGAAAATGGTAGCTCAGAGCGACTCATGATTAACCTTATCATGTCCAACAAAATTTGGTTTCTCCGTTTGGACACACCGCTCAATTGAGGTGTTCCGGGAGGAGTCCACTGTGAAAGAATACTATACTCTTTCGAGAAACTTATTGCTTAAGTATTTTCATCATGGTCCAATCGTGATGGTTTTAATACTTTAGCTTATCTGTTTGTCTACTTCTTGTCGAAACTCTAAAATTTTCCGATTTATGTTTCAAAAGAAACACATAACCATAACGCGATGCCATATCCGTAAAGGTTACGAAGTGTTCATTATCCACCTCTAGCCTAGCTAAACATGGGCCTCTTACGTCACTATGAACGAGGGCTAACATATCGGTGGCACTTGCACTTTTACCAAGTAAAAAGTGTTTTAGGCACTTTGCCTAATAAACTAGATTCGTAGACATTATTTGAATAGAATCAAATCTGTCCTAGTATCCACTCTTCAAAAGTGTGGATATACGAGTCTTGTTTAAATGTGTCCCAGACAACAATGCCACATACAAGTTTCAACTGAATAATTCAGTTTGAGCTATTTTTTTGTCATGTTATACGTTTGAGATTTATTTATATTCAAAATATAAATAATTTTATTCACATCTAATGTGTATATCTCAATATCTTCTTTATAAAATAAAACACTTTAGTGTTCTAGAATATAAAGGTATACCCGCAACGGGTTAAACCCAGATATAGAGATAATGTTTCTAGTCAAACTAGGTACATTTTAACAGTTTCCTAATTTAAGTACATACCCTAAGGGTAGTTCCTAAACTTAGGTATCTATGGTTAAAACATTGACTCTCATCCCATTTCCAACCCGTTGGTTGATCTCAACTGAAGTCAGTATCCTGCTAATCAGCAGATTCTGCACATCCATACATATTTATGTACCACATTTAGTATCTAAAATCCAATTTTAATACTAGTAGTGAACATGTTTATGACAAACATACTTGAAGCCAGAGCCTTGCCCCGTCTTCACTTCTTTCATGTCTGCCTTGTCCATACGGCAGTCACGCTTCAGTGACCCCGTTTGCCACAATTTAGGCAGACATCTTGGGATATGTCATTTGTCTTCCTAGAAGACTATAATGATTTTACCTTTGCCCTTTTCCACACCCTAGAAGCCTTCGGCAAAGCCTTGGCCTTCTGTATTGTCGAAGTAAGATGCGTCTTGCGCTTCTTGCCCTTTTGCAAACTCTGGCTTTGTCTCCTTGAGCATAGCCATTAACTCTCCAAGATTTTTCTATTGCAATTAGTACTTCTAAGATCTAAGGATAGATCTATGAAGATCCTTCAATTTCATTATCATACTATAAGGATCTAATCCTTAGTTCTGACGAAGAAATTAAGGATTCTTTGCGACAAGCATAATGGATTAAACACTAAAGTTATCATCACATGAATATTCCAAATATCATGTTCTACTATTTGCTTAACTTCGGGCTTAGGCCCAAGAGGTTTGTTCTATCAAATAGAATAACTTCTCAGTTCCTAGGACTATCCTGAGGTTTTATTCCCAATCTGAAAATTAAAGCCGCTTAAATACATTTTCACCCAGAATTATGTTTTAAATGTTAATCTTTCAGTTTATCTTGATTGCTATAGTCCAACTATCCAATCAACGATTTCAGGTACTATTTATTATAATGATTACTATAGTCTAACTATATAATCAACTATAATTTAAATAGTTAAATTCAAATATATTGATTACTATAATCCAATTATATAATCAACTATAATTGAAGTAGTTTGAATACAGTCCAACTGTTTTATTAAAAACAACGATTAAATATTAGTCCAACTAATATATTAATTTACGACAAAAAATTTGAAATGAGCACGTATTGGCAAGTATCTAAACGAATATTGCAAATTTTAATACTTACCTCCCACTATTTTTCGGCGAGCCTTTAACCCTCTGTTGAGTACTTGGGAAACCTTGTTTCCTAGTGGGCTAGGATCCCGTTAAATAACACACAATCTTGACTTTGGCCAACAAATTGTATGATAATTAACTAGGTAGATCTCTAAGATCAATTGGATCTCATCAAATTCCTAGATCCAGTAGGTGGACATCCAAGTCTGAAACATATATCTTATATACGCCAATATATCCAATATATTACCTAACTTTTTTCCTCTGAATCAACTAAGCCTTGGCTTTGGCACAACAAACTTAATGATCCCAGTTAAGCGGAACCCATTGACCTTGGAAAGCTTCGTAATCGATGTCGATGGACAAGAAGTGATCTTGACTTTGGCCAATAAATCACAACTTGGACAAGACATGCGATATGGAACAAAGCCTTCATGATTCAAACACATCCGCATGGACAAAGGTATTGACTTTAGCCAACAAACCAGTGCCAATCTTGGATCTTGAGAATGAATAATTCAATGGAAGGAAAAAACGCTTAATATGTAGTGAGGGTTTTTCGCGTAATTGGCAACCAATTAATTATCTTTATTAAGGTCTCATCATCATACACCCTTAAACATGCATTCTAAAAACATAATAAGGCGCGTAAATAAATAAATAATAATGATATGCGGATGGATACTTAAAAAATTGTTCCTAGAATAAATCTCTCCCTTTCCTCTCTCCCGCTAGCACAAAAATTACTTCTACCCAATTACATAACACTTCTAAAGAAACCTCATTTACATTGAGGGGAATAGGTGAGAAGAGAAATACAAAGAATCAAGAGGTAATAGGCTGGACACGCAGGTCCAATTTCATAAATTCTAAATTTATTACAACAATTTCCAAAATTGCCCTCACCCATCTAATATCCATCTGATATACATTATTCATACATCGCATCCATGTATTCACACAAAGCATGTTATCAATCAATCTAATCCAATTAATTAATCTGAAATTAATGACCATCCAATGTTCAAACAACGATTTGATTTTGTGCGAGTCAAACTCGCTTTAAGAATAAGTACTCAAAGTACGAATTCTTGAATTATATTAAACTACAACATTAAATCCAATTTAATTTGTATTCAATACTAATTCTTTATTTAATTCCAAATTAAATATTTACACTTTTTAATGTGCCTTTACGACTTAGATTCTAAATCTAATCTTTACGGGTCTCAAAGCCCATTTAACATCCAATGTTAATTTAATTTAAAGTCAAATGGGCTTTCAATTAATTTCTTAAGGCATGGACGTTTGGTCTTTATGGGTCAAACCCAAATACCAAAGCCCATTTAAGGAATCACCCTTATTTGCCAAGAAACCGATTTAGGCCCATTAGGCCTAATTAAAATTTTAAAGGTCCATTAGTTATATTTGGACTTTATGGATATGGTTTTGGGCCCAATTGGATCCAACCAATTTAGCCTAAACCAAACTTGGCCCAACCAAGCCCATTAAGCCCAATTCCAAATTTGGCCCAATTAATTAAATTACAAAATTCCAAATTTCACAATTAAATTAATCAAAGTGTATAGCCATGATTAATTAACCAAATTAACATTTCCAAAACACCAATTTACATAATTAATTATGCTAATCATCATCAACATATGTCCAACATCATTGAATCAAAAATCATATCATTTTACATGCTTCTAAGTCACGGCATTTAGGGTTTTCTTTGTCCGATTCGGTTTTAATCCAATTAAATCCTAAATCAACATTACCCAAGTCTTTCAAACTCATCCAATGATTCAAAAAATAAAAAATCACCATGACATTAGGGTAAGCAACTTTCGGCCAAGCCTCAAATTTGGGGAAAAATTCATCCAATTCAATTTTCATCAAATTGATCATGCATAACACTATGTTATCATCATTCAAGCATATTCAAACAAATAATTTCATCAAAACATGCTCAAATCAATTTTACCCTAATTCCAATTTCATTCTTAAACAAGGCTCTGATACCATTGTTGGGTTTCTACTATAGTCCCAAGATCATTCAAGCAATGAAAAATATGTGAATACAATAAAGAAGTATGGCGGAATCATACTTACAATGATCGGCTTTTGCGATGCGAGGAACAACAAAACAATCCTGGAAGCTCTCGACCAATGTGCTTCTTTATGCTCCTTGTGTGTTTGGTCAACTCCATAGATGGATCTCCAAGCTCCAAGCTCCAAGCTTTGTGTTGTGATTCCATGCTCATGAATGAGTTTCCCTATCACCTTTGTAAGACTCCTAATGTGTGCTAGCACTTGTGAAAATTTGCAAAAAATCTTCACATGTTCTTCCAACTCTCGGCATTGTCAAAAATGGAGAATGAGAGAATTTGGCCCTTGGCCGAATGGGAGGGAGAGAGAGAGGAGAAGTTGTGTTGGTTTTTGTTTCTAAAACAATTACCAAAAATTGATTTCCAAAATTTTGGTATATGCCTTTCAAAAAGTCAAACAAATTTTGGAGCCAAAATGGCAATTAATCCCTCAACAACTCACATCACTCAAAAGTGACTAGACATCACATCACTCAAAGTGACAAGACATCCATCACTTGAATGACTAATGATGTGATGCTTGATGTGACTTGTGGGCCGCATTTGAATTCGAAATGCGAGTGGGCCCGCAAACACTCCCCGACTCGGGTTCGCTAATTCCGAATTAACGAATTTTCCGTTGCGACGTAATTAAATCAAATTTAATTAAATAATTATGCCTAGTAAAATTACTATTCACGTCGCTAGCAAATTAATTCTAAATTAAATCGTTCGCCCGAATTAAAATCTAATTTTAATTCCGCGTCGAAATCCAATTTCGTATAATATATCGAATATATTATTTTATCGATTAATTCCAAATTAATCATTCTCTCTCTTTAAATAATATTTTATCCCAGATAAAATATATCCGTAATTAATCCCAGATTAATAATGTGCGAGTCATACGTCATCGGTGAGTCTTCGGGAAGCGACCCATGAGATCCCCGGATATGTTGGCAGTAAATCCGATCGTCGGACTATCCGAACACGTACGTACCTAGTACTACATTTTTACCGATTTACAAGACATGGTTGGCTTCTAGCAAAGCACCGTGCCTATCCAATTCTCCAGAAATATTCTTAAAGGAATATGTGATCTTTATCAGGCGTAGTATACATAGTATTTCGTATTTCGATCCAGTATCGGATGTCACATGCTAGGCCTGGGGCTGGAATTGTGTCTGCCCCGTACGAAACATATGTCGGATCTCTGGCAACTAGTC
>SKCR01041208.1:0-15743 GCA_019454045.1 Zanthoxylum bungeanum
GCAAAATACCCGTGCACTCAAGGCGTAGTCTTGCCGTTGAGTTTTGGCTTTGGTGTGTGCATCTTTGGAGGCCACACACTTGGGTGGCTCTTTGGAACATGGAAGAGCTTGCTGAGTTCAAGAAAACTCTTGGAGATTGGAGGGAGGACTGGAGGAGTCTTCGGTTCTTCAAGTAAGTCTTTTCTTCCTTGTTTTAATTAGAGTTTCTTTTGATAGTTAGCATGTTTAGGTTTATGGTCTTTTCATGTTTTATACGTTTTTATGCTAGAATTATAGTAACATGCCTAGGCTTGTAGAATAATCAAAACAAATGGGTCTTGGGCAAAGGGAAAGCCACAAAATAATTTTGATTTCCGCTGCGTACTCGCGGCCGCTTCCCAACAGTGGTATCAGAGCTCATTTTGTTTTGATAGTTCTCACTCGTTGAACTCGAAATATGGTGTTTAAATGCTCGTTGGAATTCTAACACCCCCTGAACTTAATTTAGGCACAAGTTTTGCATGATTTGGTAAGATTGAATTGTGAATTGCATTTAAAGTTCACACGTCTGTAGAAAATGTGAATAGTAAATTTATTTGAATAAAATAAAATGCAATTTCATAATTAATATTAATCAAAGTTATTAATGCCTAAAATAATTCCAACATATTAAAACTCATATGCTTGATGATTCTATGTATGATTAGAATTGACATGATTATTTTAGTGTGCAAACATCTAGAGACTTTCTAAGAATAGAGAGTGTATTGCTTATCCCTTAGCTAAGTAATTATTTCGTGATGAACTTAGAGATTTATTACCTTTAAGGCTAATAAATATAAATCACTTGTTTGTAATAAAAGACATTATAAAAGATACAAGTGGGTTGGGACCAAGGGTTAATAAAACTTTCCAAACTAAAGTTAATTTAACCAAAGGTATTACTAGAGTTAGATAATGATTTGGTGTCTTCCTTCACTCACTACCTTTTTATAGCCAAAAGGAAAAGCTGTGAAGACATCTAGATAATCATTTACTCAAAGTTTACCTTAATGCATATTTAAAGTGTTGGACTAATTTGGAGGATCTATTGTTTATTCTTGTCACCAAGGCAATAAGAGCCTAAGAGGTAAGGGTATTTAAGAGAGTTCGCTCCACCCTCCCTCTGGGAATTTTCAATGGAGGAATCCATTTGACAGTTATTCACTTAAACTTGCTAAAATCCTCAATAATAATTTAAGTCTAAAATTTGCCTCCCCTTGTAAAGTATAGACCCAAAGGGCTTAACCGTATTGGGAGGACTAGGCTTTACCAGACTGACCAATACCAATTTGTCCCTAAATCGTACTATTGACAAGGTCTTATAACTTAGTGGCAAAGATTGGGTGTCCACAAGGACTAACATAAGCTATGGCATGTTTGATTGCCCAACCCAATGATCAAGGAATTGTGATTTATATCATGAATTGGTTCGGAACCTACCTAATTATTGTAGGGATGTATGCCCTAGAGCTACATGTGATGTAAAAGGTTTCATGCGTTTTGAAAAAAATAAATCATTATTCATTTATCAAATTGTTTGTTTATCTTTCGCATATTATATATCTTCGTAAATACCGTAGATTACTTATGTACCTTCAGACTTAGTGTATGAGTCATACACCAGAGGATTTGAGTCTGAAGTTAGTAATCTTAAATAGTCCATAGAGAGCAAACAAACCGGGTACTTTGTTTGTGGTTTATCTATAGTGCGGTCCATTTTATATTTGTATGGCGATCATAATCTGGATCGTCCATGTAGAGACATGAGAATGGAGGCACCTTGTATGATGCGATCTTTAGGACTGGACCCAGATAGAAATGACATTCTTATAATATCCGTTAAGCAAAGAAAGTCATTTCCATCTACTTGATGGTCATATATGGATTGATCTTAATCCTGAGTGTACTACGAACTCCTGCATGGCAGGCTGTGTCTTTTGATTTACAAAGTTAGGTTGGTTTGGGTAGCAATCCCAACTAATAGCTACGTACTTTGGGGGCACAGTTAGTTTTGTAGCTGGGAACGTTTTATAATAGACATGAAGTTCACTCCTTCTTGTGAGAAGTAGATGAGTATCTTTCTTAAGGTTGATTCGGTACTTGAACGATTTGAGGCGCTCAAGTCTTTCTATTACGAATAGAAAGATTAATATTCATAATAGTTATGAATAAATCGTTCATTGGAGAATCAATGGTACTTAAGGTAAAAATAATTAGAGGGGTATAACGGACATTATGACCAGGCTCTAATTACGAGATACTCGTGAAGGATCAATTCGTATGCAATGACTATATCGGTGGACACCGACTTGGTTCGGCTTAATATTTCATCTACGGCAACGAGAGTGCAACTTCGGATTTTTAGTGGAATACCCGGAGTTAATAATTCGGAATATTTAATTAAGAGCTTAATTAATATTTCGAGATTATTGGAGCTCTGAACCGTAGGTCCATTGGTCCCCGTGCTAGCTCGATATACTTTAGAGGAGTTTATATAATTGGACAGTCCAATTATATACTCACAAAGAATAAATATTATTAATATGATTAATAATATTAATTACATCACACTTGAAACTATACATTAAAAGTTAATGTAGGATATTAATAATTATATGATAATTATTAAAAATTAGATATTGAATTATATATGATATAATTTAATAAGGCTAAGATTTATTTTGGAAACAAAAATCCTTGCCATGGCTGAATTCCTTATTAGATAAGGAATAGGCTTTGTTTGTTTGGGAAACAAAATCAAATCAAAATTCATCACCATGGCCGAATTCCTCATTGGATAAGGAATATGATTTGTTTGTTTGGGAAACAAAATCAAATCAAAATACAATGCCTTGTCCGAATTCCTCATTGAGTAAGGAATGGGATTTGTTTGTTTTGGAAACAAAATCAAACAAAAATTCCCTACCTTGGCCGAAAATTGATAAGGGTAGGAGACTATTGGTTGATTTATTTTATGAAACAAATTACCCTAAGTATAAAAAAAATTATATTTTTCTTTTTAGATATACACAAGACATTAAAACCCGAGCCTCCTTCTCTTATTCTTGCTCTCACGAGTTGAGAAAGTTAATTGAAGAACCATAAAATTATTTCGGTGTGTGATTTAATCTCTAAAACATTTAGGGATTAATTTGTGAGTGTAGCCCACACTACACTCCGTGAGTAACGAGACATAGCTCGGAAAACCTTGTGGCATTGGAAAACCTTCTCTCCCTCTCACCAGCAAGTCACGGCAGTGAGGAACAAATTTCCCCACTGCCGCACGCATATCATACAATTTGTGGCTCGGTTTTGTTTAGTTTTTAAATCGGGTTTTGGGAAACACTTTTGGGGATTTTTAGGGCTGAGTTAGGACTGTTTTTTAGTGAAAAATCAGACCTAAAATCATACAGCAGATCACGCAAATTGTGGACTGGTTTGGGTGCAGTTCACGCGTGTACAGGTGCAAAACAGTCCTCTATTTCACACACCAGTTCAAGGGGTTGTTCGGGGACTGTTTCGGTGGCATTCCGAGGCTGAAATCTTGTTCTAAACAGAAGCAAAATTTCAGTATACCCACTGGTACCATTCGGCCAAAGGAAGGGCAAAGCAGAAAAAAATTTCAAGTTCGATCCGTGGGCCTAACCGCTTCCGCTGCGCGAGGGAAATCGTTTCCTACAATTGGCATCAGAGCGAGGTTGAAAAGTGCTCTTAACCCTTCACTTTTTCATTTAAAGTTTCTGTTTTTAATATATTTATATGAGTTATAAATATGATATGCATGTTTAGATGAGTGGGCACATTGTGATATTCATGTGATGATGGTTTTTGTTATTTCATGTGATGAATGGATTTTGCATTGTCGTAAATTTTTCTGGCTCTTATTTATGTAGTTGGTTTTGGTTTTGGGATGTAAGGCCATAAGTCCATTGTTTATATTTTTTGTAATTTTAATTTCAATGTAACGTTTCAACTCTTTGTAATTTGGAGCACCGAGGTCGTAAAGAGAGCCAACACCACTTTGGAGCGGGATTTGAAGGCCAAGGAATGCCTTGTTAGAGTTTCTAGAGGTCCCAAGATCAAAACTCAAGCATGAAACACAAGTGAATACAACGACGAAGTTGCGGAATACTTACATCGAGCGGTTGAGAGACGATTTGGCAACAAAAACGAACTGAAATTCTACTCACTGTTGGGCGTGAACTGCTGTGACAGTGGCTGAAATGGGCTGCTGTTTTTGGCCATTTTGAACATCAAAAACGAGCTCCAAGCTTCATCAAAACGTTCCCGACTCATGGGGGGACTTCCCTATCACCTTCGCATTGATCCCGGAGTGTGCTAGCACTCTTGATTTTACCATAAAATCACACTTGCTTCCCTCCAATATCGTTTGTTGAATTCGGCAGTTCACTGCCTCACAAAACCAAAAATGGCGTGAAGATGAGAGGAAGAAGAAGGAGAGAGAGGAGGGGAAAGTGAGTTCACGTTTTTTGGTAAAAGGAAGGGTGTATATCTTACACAAAATGATTTTAAAAAATCATTAAATCCATTTTACTTTAATGGTTTAAAAGTTAAACAAATAAAACCATTAATTATTCCCTCAACACCCACATCCCTCAATCACATCAAGTCAATCCAATCAATCAATCTAATC
The DNA here is from genome assembly GCA_019454045.1 of Zanthoxylum bungeanum. Classification (NCBI taxonomy): domain Eukaryota; kingdom Viridiplantae; phylum Streptophyta; class Magnoliopsida; order Sapindales; family Rutaceae; genus Zanthoxylum; species Zanthoxylum bungeanum. Next base: position 4,676 of record SKCR01041208.1, read on the forward strand.
AATTGTCACATCACTCAAAGTGACATGATTTGACGCTTGATGTGACGCTAGATGCGACTAGCGATTTGACGCTTGATTTGACGAGCCGCGCTCGAATTCGAAATGCGAATGCGCTCGCAAATCTCTCGGGCTCGGATTCGCTAATTCTAATTAACGAATTTTCCGTCGCGTCGTAATTAAATGATTACGCCTAGCGAAATCACTATTCAAGTCGCTAACGAATAAATTCAAAATTATTCGCTCGCCCGAATTAAATCTAATTTTAATTCCGCGTCGAAATCCAATTTCATTTAATATATCAAATATATTAATTCCTCGATTAATTCCAAATTAATCATTCTCTCTCTTTAAATTGATATTTTATCCCAGATAAAATCTCTGTAATTAATCCCAGATTAATTTTCTCTCTCATCTTATTAATCCCAGATTAATATAAGTGCGAGTCATACGTCATCGGTGAATCTTTGAGAAGCGACCCATGAGATCCCCGGATATGTTGGCAGTCAAATCGGTCGTCGGACTATCCGAATCACGTACGTACCAAGTACTACGTTCTACTACGATTTACGAGACCGATCGGCTTCTAGCAAAGCACGAAGTCTACCCAATCTCTCCGGTCATATCCATCTAAGAATATTTAAGATCTGTATCAAGCGTAGTATACCAAGTATTGTGTATATATATTAGCCCAGTATCGGATAGTCACGTGCTAGGGCTGGGGCTGGATAAGTGTCTGCCCCGTCCGAAGCACATGTCGGATGTCTGGTAACTAGTCTCTATAATCGGATATGCATGACCTAGTCATAATATCCCGATGGTGCGCAACACTTAAGAGCACTAATACCGTATCCTGCGTGACATCATCTCCACTATGACTGAAGTGATACTTCCGTCTTGACATCACACCCAATACTCTACGATTCTCAATATACCCAGCAGTTGGCGTACACAGAACCGGTTAGAGTCCTAGACGACCTTAACTAAAGTATATTGATTGTCGTAAGCATTAGCGGTGCAAGTCTCAGGTTAAGACCAAATACACCTACCCTGATGTCGGACTCCCATAGACACATAGTCATAATACCAATGGGATTCCGAGGGGTCTATCCAGAGCGAAGCTGTTTCCCGTACCATCGGTGAAACACAACCTCCTATCGCACTTGCATAAGTATCCAATACTTAAATACATGAGAACTATGCCGTTGTGCCCTCACAACGCGCACAAGTGCAATACTAGCCTATTCTGCATTATCGATGTCCTGTCTCGATATATACTCAGCTAGGGATATTTAATGATTAATCCTTCGTGGACTGATACTGTCTCATATCATTCTCCGTCCAGGAATAAATCATAGGGACCTCTAATCATTTATACATCTAAGGTGATCTAATCACAAATGATAAGAGTGCAATTTCCTTTGTCACATAGTTAATTTGTACACAACACCGTGATCTGTACAAATAGTGACGCTATGGGTCATATTATCCAACATGCCTTGGTGAATGTTTTGTACTAATTAGATTAGTATAGGAAAAAAAAAGCCCGGTCAATGCAAAATAATTTTTATGTTATATGTATGTTTATTTCGAATTGTTTGAATAACATGTCATATAGCTTAGGGTGCCCACTCATGCATTTTACTTGCCATAACATGTCATAGATGCATTATCATTATAAACATAAAATTATGATTTTATGTAATTTAAAATGTTTAAGTTAAAAAATGATATGCATTTAAATCATTAATTAGATTAATTGGATTTATAGTCTAAAACTTGAATTCTAATATATTGGGCTTAATTGGTGCATAATAAATTCAATTGGTATATAGGATGGAAACCCGGATATAAATTTCATAGCCGATTCTGAATGGACGGAAATATGGTCTGCACTCGGGATACAATTCCACGTACCATTGGATTTTATAACGCACTAAAAATTTATTAAAATGTTTAATTGAATTTTGACCATTTAGAATTCCATGATTTTAGACCCTTAAGTGCCTAGTATTTTAAGAGTTAAAATATTGTAACTCACTTATACCACTCTAATTAAATTAGTTTAATAGAGTAAACATTAGTAGAGACTAATATTAGTGACACAATTTTAATAGTTAAAATTGATTTAGCTCACTTATGACAAACTAGTGTAAATAACAATTATGATTTAGCCGCCATAAGTTTATCCACACTAGTTAAAATAAAATATTAGATATTTTAGATAGAAACCTTAATATTTAAAATAGTAGTGGGAGAGGGATATACGACAGTACATCCACGATCTCCGTTGTTAGTCCAAAAATGAGATTCAAAAGGCGCCTCGAGACGGCTTTGTTTTCGTCCCCCTACGGATGGTGTCCATTTTGGGTCAATATCAAGTTTGGGTTCCGAGAGGATAGGGATTCTAGATGTATCTTGTGAACTGACCTACCCTACGGTGGCACTTCACTCGTTAAGTCAAAGAATCCTGAAACGGCGGGTTACACTCACAAAGGAATAATTAACTGTTAATGAAATTCCTTGATCAAATAAAACGGTAGTTGTTAATATAGGAATAAGAGTTATTCCACATATATTAAATTGACTGAGATTGTCTCGATCTATCATGCGAGTACTTGACCTACCCTACGGTGGCACTTACTTGTGGGATGATAGGTTTTATGTGGCGTAGCAATTCTCTTAGGTTTCTAATTCATTATTCATGGTTCTTGCATCATGTTTAATTTTATGCCAAAATTCTTTGATGATTTTAATATGCGATGAATGAATGTTGAATGCATGTTTATTTTATTTTCAGCCATGGTTTCTCCAATTATTTCCATACTCTCAAACTATGTTAAGTGGAAAAGTAACATGAACGCTATCCTGGTCTGTGAAGACCTGAAGTTTGTCCTGATAGAGGAACATCCTCCCGAGCCGGCCAGAAATGCTGGCCAAGCTGTGCGCGATACCTACCAAAAATGGGTCGTAGCAAATGAGAAAGCCCGCTGCTACTTGCTAGCAGGGATGTCTGAGGTTCTTGCTGCAAAGCATGAACCTATGGCTCTAGCATCTCAGATGATGGAGTCATTGCAGGGCATGTTTGGGCAGCCTTCGGAGCGTGAACACCATAAGGCCATGGTCTCAGCGATGACTGCTAGGATGAAGGATGAGACATCAGTCCGAGAGCACGTCTTAGGATGATGACTTATCTCAACACTGCTGAAACCCATGGAGCTCGTATTGACGAGCGTAGCCAGGGACCATGATTATGGAAACTCTTCCGAAGAGTTTCCTGCAGTTTAAAAGCAACTATGTTATGAACAAGTTGTCTTTTACTTTGACCCAACTGCTTAATGAGCTCACCCATTACAAGTCCATGCTTGTCGATCCTCATGAGTCCAATGCAGAGGCAAATGTTGCCGAATCTTCTAAATCTGCAAAGAATAAGAAGAAAAGCACTGGAAAGGCTAAGGGTAAGCCCATGAAAAAGAAGAAAAAAAAGCTCCAATGATGCCAAGCCCAAAGGAAAATGTTTCCACTGTGACAAGAATGGGCATTAGAAAAGGAACTGTCCTAAATATGTTGCTGAGCTAAAGGAGAAAAAGGAAACAACTAAATATGATTTACTCGTTATTGAATCTCTATTAATGGAGGATGATAAATCCGCTTGGATTATTGATTCTGGGGCCACTAACCATGTTTGTTCTTCTTTACAGCTACTTGATTCATGGAGGGACCTTGCTGAAGGTGATTACACCATGAGGGTCGGGACAGGGATGCCGTTTCAGCAAGAGCAGTGGGAGTTTCCAGTTTAAATTTTATTAATAATAGTTATTTAAATTTGAACAATGTGTTATTCATTCCTGGTTTTCGCAGGAATCTGATTTCTGTTTCTAACTTTTGGATGATGGTTATTCAGTTTCTTTTAATAGCAATTTGGTTATTATTGGTAGAAATGGATTAACTATATGCACAGGAAACTCAGAAAATAACTTGTATGTGTTAAGACCGTTAACACATAGGTCACTGCTCAACACTGAAATGTTTAAGGTTGAAAAACCTAAAACAAAACGGCCTAAGATTTCTCACGATGACACATATCTATGGTATCTTAGACTTGGTCACATCAACCTTGACCGGATAAATAGATTGATAAAGAACGGAGCCTTAAACCAGTTAAAGCTCGGGACTTTACCAGTTTGTGAATCCTGTTTAGAAGGAAAAATGACCAAGAGACATTTCACTGGAAAAGGTATAAGAGCCAATCAACCACTAGAACTAATACATTCGGACGTTTATGGACCGATGAATGTAAAAGCCCGAGGTGGTTATGAATACTTCATCACATTCATTAACGATTATTCAAGATATTGGTATGTCTACCTAATGCATAACAAATCAGATACCTTTGAAAAGTTCAAGGAGTATCGTGCTGAGGTTGAGAACCAATTAGGTAAGACAATCAAAACTCTACGATCAGATCGTGGAGGGGAATACCTTGACAGAGATTTCGAGGAATTCTTAGTTGAGCATGGGATAGTATCCCAGCTCACAGCACCTGGAACACCACAACAAAATGGTGTTGCAAAAAGAAAATAGAACCCTACTAGAGAGACATGAGAGAGATCTATGTTTAGTTATAGCTCACTACCTAGTTCATTCTGGGGATATGCACTGCAAACCGCAATGTATATCCTTAATGTAGTTTCATCTAAGTCTGTTCCTAAGACTCCCTTAGAGTTGTGGAATGGTCGTAAAACTAGTTTACGACATTTCCGCATATGGGGGTGTCCAGCACATGTGCTGAAGAATAAGACTACAAAGTTGGAACCACGTTCTCAGGTGTGCCTATTTGTAGGCTACCCAAAGGAGACTAGGGGTGGATTCTTCTACAGTCCCGATGATAACAAAGTGTTTGTATCGACAAATGCTATGTTTCTAGAGGAGGACTACATGAGGGAGTTCAAGCCTCGTAGTAAAATATTACTCGAGGAGTTACTTACTGGTTTGACCAGCACGCCATCGTCAACGAAAGTTGACAAATACATAGCACCTTCGACATCTGATAGTCAGATGCTACCCAGTCAGAATGATCTACCACCAAGACGCAGTGGGAGGGTTGTGCGACAACCTGATCGCTACCTAGGGGTTGGAGAGGCACAAGTTGTCGCCTCCAGCGACGGTATAGATGATCCATTGACCTATAGTAGTGCAAGGGATGATTCTGATAAAGAGGAATGGCTCAAAGCCATGAACCTAGAGATGGAGTCCATGTACTCCAACTCGGTCTGGGAACTTATAGACCAACCTGATGGGGTGAAACCCATAGGTTGCAAGTGGATCTACAAGAGGAAGATGGGATCAGATAGGAAGGTACAGACCTTCAAGGCTAGACTAGTGGCCAAGGGTTATACCCAGAAAGAGGGAGTTGACTATATAAGGAAACTTTCTCGCCTGTAGCTATGCTTAAATCCATCCGCACTCTTCTATCCATTGCCGCATATTATGACTATGAAATTTGGCAAATGGATGTCAAGACTGCATTCTTGAATGGAAATCTTGATGAAAGTATCTATATGATACAACCGAAGGGTTCATCGCCCAAGGTCAAGAGCAAAATTTGCAAACTGCAAAGGTCCATTTATGGACTCAAGCATGCATCTCGATCTTGGAATATAAGATTTGACACAACGAGATCAAGTCTTATAATTTTGAGCAGAATGTTGATGAGCCTTTTGTATACAAGCGCGTCATTGACGGGAAGGTGGTTTCTCTTGTTTTATACGTTGATGATATTTTACTCATTGGGAATGATGTAAGGATATTATCAGACGTAAAAACCTGGCTAGCTGAGCAATTCCAAATGAAAGATTTGGGAGACGCTAGTTATGTTCTTGGGATCCAGATACTTCGGGATCGCAAGAAATGACTGTTAGCTATGTCTCAGGCATCCTACATCGACAAGATCCTTGTGCGATTTGGGATGCAGAATTCCAAGAAAGGAAATCTGCCTTATCGGCATGGAATTCATTTGTCAAAGGAACAGTCCCCTAAGACACCTCAAAGTGTTGAGGAAATGAGACATATCCTATACGCCTCAGCAGTTGGTAGTCTCATGTATGCCATGTTATGCACGAGACCGGACATCTGTTTTACAGTTGGAGTAGTCAGTAGGTTTCAGTCAAACCCGGGATACTTCGGGATCGCAAGAAATGACTGTTAGCTATGTCTCAGGCATCCTACATCGACAAGATCCTTGTGCGATTTGGGATGCAGAATTCCAAGAAAGGAAATCTGCCTTATCGGCATGGAATTCATTTGTCAAAGGAACAGTCCCCTAAGACACCTCAAAGTGTTGAGGAAATGAGACATATCCTATACGCCTCAGCAGTTGGTAGTCTCATGTATGCCATGTTATGCACGAGACCGGACATCTGTTTTACAGTTGGAGTAGTCAGTAGGTTTCAGTCAAACCCGGGATTGGATCACTGGGTAGCTGTGAAGCCACAAGAGGGGAAAGCATATAGAGAGGAAATATCATCTCATTAGGGAGATAGTGCAGAGAGGAGACGTTACCGTCACAAAGATTGCATCCGCAGAGAACCTTGCTGATCCGTTTACAAAGACATTGCCGACTAAAATTTTTGAAGGTCACCTAGATTGTCTAGGATTACGTGACATGTCCCATTTGATCTAGTGCAAGTGGGAGATTGTGGGATGTATGCCCTAGAGCTACATGTGATGTAAACGGTTTCATGCGTTTTGAAATAAAATGATGCATTATTTATTTATCAAATTATTTGTTTATCTTTCGCATATTATATATCTTCGTAAATACTGTAGATTACTTATGTACCTTCAGACTTAGTGTATGAGTGTCATACACTAGAGGATTTGAGTCTGAAGTTAGTAATCTAAATAGTCCATAGAGAGCAAACAAATCGGGTACTTTGTTTTGGTTTATCTATAGCTGCGGTCCATTTTATATTTGTATGGCGATCTTAATCCGGATCGTCCATGTAGAGATATGAGAATGGAGGCACCTTGTACGATGCAATCATATAAGACTGGACCCATATAGAAATGACATTCTTATAATATTCGTTAAGCAAAAAAAGTCATTTCCATCTACTTGATGGTCATATATGGATTGATCTTAATCCTGAGAGTACTACGAACTCCTGCATGGCAGGCTGTGTCCTTTGATTTACAAAGGTGAGGTTGGTGTAGCAATCCCAACCAATAGCTACGTATTTTGGGGGCACAGTTTGTTTTGTAGCTGGGAACGTTTTACATAGACATGAAGTTCACTCCTTCTTGCGAGAAATAGATGAGTATCTTTCTTAAGGGTTGATTCGGTACTTGAACGATTTGAGCGCTCAAGTATTTCTATTACAAATAGAAAGATTAATATTCATAATAGTTATGAATAAATCGTTCATTGGAGAATCAATGGTACTTAAGGTAAAAATAATTAGAGGGGTATAACGGACATTATGACCCGGCTCTAATTACGAGATACTCGTGAAGGATCAATTCGTATGCAATGACTATATCAGTGGACACCGACTTGGTTCTGCTTAATATTTCATCTACGGTAATGAGAGTGCAACTTCGGATATTTAGTGGAATAACCCGGAGTTAATAATTCGGAATATTTAATTAAGAGCTTAATTAATATTTCGATATTATTGGAGCTCGGAACCGTAGGTCCATTTGGTCCCCGTGCTAGCTCGATATACTTTAGCGGAGTTAATATAATTGGACAGTCCAATTATATACTCACAAAGAAAAAATATTTTTAATATGATTAATAATATTAATTACATGACACTTGCAACTATACATTAAAAGTAATGTAGGATATTAATAATTATATGATAATTATTTAAAATAGAATATTGAATTATATATGATATAATTTTTAAGGATATGATTTATTTTGGAAACAAAAATCCTTGCCATGGCCGAATTCCTTATTATATAAGGAATAGGATTTGTTGTTTGGGAAAAAAAATCAAATCAAAATTCATCACCATAGCCGAATTCCTCATTGGATAAGAAATAGGATTTGTTTGTTTGGGAAACAAAATCAAATCAAAATACAATGCCTTGGCCGAATTCCTCATTGAGTAAGGAATGGGATTTGTTTGTTTTGGAAACAAATCATACAAAAATTCCTTACCTTGTCCGAAATTTTATAAGGGTATGAGACTATTGGTTGATTTGTTTTATGAAATAAATTTCCCTAAGTATAAAAAGAAAATTATTTTTCTTTTTAGAAATACACAAGACATTAAAAAACCCTAGCCTCATTCTCTTCTTCATGCTCTCAATAGTTGAGAAAGTTAATTGAAGAACCAGAAAATTATTTCGGTGTGTGATTTAATCTCTAAAACGTTTAGGGATTAATTTGTGAGTGTAGCCCACACTACCCTCCGTGAGTAACGAGACATAGCTCGGAAGACCTTGTGGCAATGGAAAACCTTCTCTCCCTCTCACCAGCAAGTCACGACAATGAGGAACAAATTTCCCCACTTAATTCGGGTTTTGGGAAACACTTTTGGGGATTTTTAGGGCTGAGTTAGGATTTTTTTTGAGTGAAATCAGACCTAAAATCCTACAGCAGATCACGCAAATTATGGACTGGTTTGGGTGCAGTTCACGCGTGTAACGGGTGCAAAACAGTCCGCTATTTCACTGTAGTTCAAGGGGTTGTTCGGGGACTATTTCGGTGGCATTCCGGGGCTGAAATCTTGGTCTAAACAGAAGCAAAATTTCAGTATACCCACTGGTACCATTCGGCCAAAGGAAGGGCAAAGCCGGAAAAAATTTCAAGTTCGATCCGTGGGCCTAACCACTTCCGCTGCGCGAGGGAAATCGTTTCCTACAATTATCATATTTTATAACGACCGGCCCTAGTCGGAGTTATGAAATGATGATAATGCGATCCTTGCCCACAAGAAATCCATTATATTGGGGTTGATGCGATTTACTTAAAATTTTAAAACAATTGAGTGGGAGCAACTTCATAATATTAAAAGCCCATGTTATTATGAAACATTAATGAAAACATATTCCTAATTTTAACATTTTTCTTAACATGTGGGTTAAAATATTTCACAAACATTCAAATGGCAAACAGAGTATCACTTTGTCCCATCCTTGATGAGCATAAGCTCAAAGGGGACAACTACAATGACTGGTTTAGAAACTCTCTTACGACTAGAAAAGATTTTCTATGTTCTTGAAAGACCATTTCCCCCTGAACACACAGAAGATGCTGACCAAAATACATTTGATGCTTGGAAGAAACACGTCAATGATGATGAGCAAGCAGTTTTCATAATGCTTGGCTCTATGTCGGACGAACTTCAGAAAGCTCATGAAGATATGGATGCTCAAACCATCATCTTTCACTTGAAGGAGTTGTATGCAACTTCCGTTCATACCGTGAGATTCCAAGTGTCATGTGCCTTATTCCAAACAAGGTATAAGGAAGGATCTGTTAGTAGACATGTGCTTAAGATAATTGGCCACATTGAAAAATTGGCCAACCTCGGGTTCATCATGGATCATTAGATAGGTCACGATCTATTTCTTCAGTCCTTACCAAAAGAATTCTTTAACTTTATTATGCAGTTTCATCTGTCTGATAAAGAAGCTACTTTAGCAGAATTGCACAATCTGATAAAACAAGCAGAGAAGGACTTGAAACCGGAGCTTAAAACCTCTGCCATGCTTACGGGTATGGACCTGAAGCCACGAGGCCCAAAGAAAAATAAGGGAAATGCCAAGGCTCCAGATCACATAAAGCCCAATGGTAAGGTGGAGAAGAAAAATGGAAAGAGGAAATGTTTCTTTTGTGGAAAGAAGGGTCATTGGAAGAAAGACTGCAGATCCTTGAAAGCCAAGGAAGCTAGGGAAGCCCAAGAAGCCCAATGTTTCAGGTATGTTGTATATGATTGAACTATATTCTCAAAACTCTGAACCTTCTACTGGGGTGCTTGACACCAGTTGTGGGACTCATTTGTGTAACAATGTGCAGGGCCTGAGAAACAGTAGGAGACTCCGTCATGAGGAGGTTGACTTACGCATGGGTAATGGAGCAAAACTAGCTGCATTATGCGTAGGGACTTATTCATTAGTTTTGCCGAATGGTTTAGTTTTAGACTTAGAAGATTGTGTTTATGTACCTTCTCTAGTAAAGAACATCATTTTAAGTTCTTCTTTATGTAATAAAGGTTTTTCATGCCTAATAAGTTGTAATGAATGTTCTATTTATTTCAATGAAATAAAATATGGAGATGGTATTTTGAGTAATGGTATCTATGTCTTACAAACTAACAATGAATGTTCAACCTCTAATATATACAACGTTAACTTGAATAATCTCAATGAATCACTTCTATGGCACAGTCACTTAGGTCATATCAATGAAACAAGATTAACTAAGCTATATAAGGATGGGTATTTCAAACCCTTCAAATATAAACCTTATGGAATTTTTTAGTCTTGTTTACTTGGTAAAATGACCAAATTACCCTTCAAAGGTAAATGACAGCGTGCAACGGAGACAATAGAACTCATACACTCTGATGTATGCGGATCAATGTCAGTCACCGCTAGAGGTGGATTCTCCTACTTCATTACCTTTATCGATGATCATTCGCGATATGGGTATATGTACCTTATGCGGTATAAATCTGAAGCCTTTGAGAAATTCAAAGACTTCAAGGCTGAAGTAGAAAACCAGTTTAATAAAAGTATTAAGTCACTAAGGTCTGACCGAGGTGGTGAATACTTAAGCAACAAATTTCAAGATTACTTGAGAGAAAATGGCATTGTTTCACAGTGGACTCCTCCGCGAACTCCACAGCATAATGGGGTCTCCGAAAGGAGAAATCAGACATTATTAGTTATGGTCCGATCAATGATGCCATACACGGATGTACCTCTTTCATTTTTGGGTCTTGCTTTAGAAACTGCCACACTACTACTAAACCAAGTTCCTTCCAAGACTGTTAGTCAAACATCATATGAGTTATGGTCTGGGAAATGTCCTAGTCTTAGTTATCTAAGAGTT
>SKCR01041209.1:0-15685 GCA_019454045.1 Zanthoxylum bungeanum
GCATACTTAATCAACCAATTCAACCAAATCATGCTTCAATGATTTTAAAAATAAAGTTTTGACAAAATTAGGGGAAAATTGAATCCAATCCAATTTCATGAAATTGATCATGCACAATCTCAATTAAAACATCATCCAAGCATGCTTAAACAATCAATTTAACCAAAACAAGTCAAAATCGATTTTGCCCAAAATAAACCCTAACTTTTTTCATGCTTGATAATAGCTCAAGATACCATTGTAGGAGTTAAATCAAGTCCCAAGATCAACAAATCAAGCATAAAAACAAGTATGAACACAACAAAGGAGGTGCGGAATATACTCACATTGAATTCGGTTTTAATGAAATGAACACCAAGTTGCGTTTTGCTTCCTCCAAGCTCACGGCAACAGCTCTCCAAGGTAGTGGGCTGCTCGGTTTGGACTGGTTTGGTTCCTCCAAGAGTCGGCCATGCATGGACTCCATTGAAGCCCAAGCTTCAAGCTCCAAAAAATAAATCCAAGCTCATGAAGACACTTCCCTATCACCTATGTATCACTCATGGTGTGCTAGCACTAAGTCTTCTTCAATTTGCTTCTCAAAAATTTCGGTGAAACCAGAAAAATCAAGAAGAAAATCGGCAGTGAAGCCGTGAAAGAGAAGAAGATGAGAAGAAAAGAGAGGGAAAAATGAGATATCGTTTCTTGCATGTGAGAGAGAGAAGATTTAATATATATATTTATTTTATTTACCAAGTAAATTAAATAAAAACAAATATCTTACTTTTAATTCAAAAGTCAAAAATAAAAAGCAATAAAGCTTTCCATCATTTCAAATTTTTTTACTTTAAGTCACATCACATCACTTTAATAAAGTGACATGTTGTCAAGTCACATCCTCAAAGTGACAATTGATTTGACGCATGATGTGACAAACGATTTGACGCTTGATGTGACTCGCGTGCCGCGCTCGAATTCGAGATTAATTCCAAATTAATCGTTCTCTCTCTTTAATTAATATTTTATCCAGATATAAAATCATCTCCGCAAATAATCCCAGATTAATTTTCTCTCTCATCGAATTAATCCAGAATAATTCTATCTCTCTTCTAATTAATCCCAGATTAATCAAAGTGCGAGTCAGTTCATCGGTGAATCTTCAGGAACCGACCCATGAGATCTCCGGATATGTTGGCAGTAAATACGATCGTCGGACTGTCCGAACACGTAAGTACCTCGTACTACGTTTATATCGATTTACAAGACAAGGTTGGCTTCTAGCAAAGCGCCATGCCTACCCAATTCTCCAGAAATATTCTTACAGGAATATATAGATCTGTATCAAGCGTAGTATACCGTAGTATTGTGTATATTGGCCCAGTATCCGATAGTCACGTGCTAGGGCTGGGGTGGCTGGATAAGTGTCTGCCCCGTCCGAAGCACATGTCGGATGTCTGGTAACATAGTCTCTATAATCGGATATACATGACATGGTCACAATATCCCGATTGGTTGCGCAACACTCAAGAGCACTAGTACCGTATCCTGCGTGACATCAACTCCAATATGACTGAAGTGACACTTCCGCTTGACATCACACCCAATACTCTACGACTCTCTGATAAACCCAGAAGTGGTGTACTCTGAACCTGTTAAAAGTCCCCTACCACCAAAACCAAAGTTTATCGATTATCGTAAGTATTAGCGATGCAAGTCTCAGGTTAAGACTATACACACCTACCTTGATTTCGGCCTCCCATAGACACATAGTCATAATTCCAATGGGATTCCGAGGGGTCTATCCAGAGCGAAGCTGTTTCCCGTACCATCGGTGAAACACGACCTCCTATCGCACTTGCATAAGTATCAACACTTATATATGAGAACTATGCCGTCGTGCCTCACAACGCACACAAGTGCAATACTAGCCTATTCCGCATTATCGATGTCCAGTCTCGATAATACTACGGCTAGGGATATTTAATGATTAATCCTTCGTGGACTGATACTGTCTCATATCATCTCAATCCAGGAACTAATCATATGGACCTCTCTTCATTTATATATCTATGGTGATCTAATCACTAATGATGAGAGTGCAATTTCCTTGTCATATAGTTAATTTGCTACAACACACATGATCTGTGCAAATAGTGACGCTATGGGTCATTTTGTCCAACAACTATATAGTTTGAATAACGGAACAGTGAGCTGGAAATCTTCCAAGCAAGATACTGTTGTCGAATAAACAACAAAAATGGAATATTACTGCAGCTGAGGCAGCAATAGAAGTACTTTGGATCTATATAATCCTAATTGGATTAGCAATAATTATGTTAGCTGCTGAGCTAGGCTACAGCACAGGCTAAAGAATTAATGGTCTCATCAACGATCCAAGTATATACTTCAACTATTCATCTGATTCGTTCGGATCATACATCGTGGCGATGTGATGATCGAATAAATCGCATCAGATGAGAATCTTGCAAATCCACTGACGAAAGCAGTTTCTCAGCAGAAATTTGAGCGACATGTACAAAGTTCAAGTGTAGGACACTTGAGTGATTGGCTATAGGCCAAGTGGGAGATTGTTGGACAATTATGACCTATAGTATCACTATTTGTACAGAACGTGGTGTTGTTGTACAAATTAACTATGTGACAAAGGAAATTGCTTTTTATCATTTGTAATTGGATTACCAAGATACATAAATGATAAAAGTCCATATGATTAGTTCCTGATTAATAAGATATAAGACAATTAATCCACTATGGTTTAATCAGTAAAACATCCCTAGTCGTAGTATTATCGAGATTGGACATCGATAATACGGAATAGACTAGTATTGAACTTGTACGCGTTTTGGGAGAATAACGACATAGTTCTCATATATTTTATTATTGGATACTTATGTAAGTGTGATAGGAGGTTGTGTTTACCGATGGTACTCTAGATAGACCCCTCAAAATTCCATTGGTAGTATGACAATGTGTCTATGGAAGTCTGATTCGGATTCCAATAAACACATAGTCATACTACCAATGAGACTCCGATGGGTCTATCCAGAGCAAAGCTGTTCCCGATCAAACGACTAACATAACCTCCTATCACAAATGCATAAATATCCAATACTTAAATATATTAGAACTATATCGTTAAGCTTCCATAGCGCGCACAAGTCTAATACTAGCCTATTCCGCATTATCGATGTTCAGTCTCGATAATACTACGACTATGGATATTTAAGGATTAAACCTTTCGTGGATTAATATTGTCTCATATCTTATTAATCAGGTACTAATCATATGGACTTTTATCTTTTATATATCCAAGTAATCCATTTATAAAATGATAAAAATGCAATTTCCTTTGTCACATAGTTAATTGTACAAAAACACTATGTCTTTTACAATAGTGATGCTATGGGCCATAATTGTCCAACATCCAATACATAAAAGGACATAGCTTAAGATAAGATCAAACATTACTTAGTTAGCTTGATGCAAGATCTAATCTATTTCTCCTTTGTTGAAATAGTTGGAGAACCTCCAAGGTGTGCAAGCTTGACTTCAAGATCCAATCTTGATTTCCAATGCTAGCAAGCTTCACTTCAAGTTCCAATATTATTTTCTTCTAGATGAAATGTTGTAGAGACCTCACAAGATTCTCTAAACACTTCTCTAACTTAGGCTAATCTCTCAAGAATTTCGTGTGTTTAGCTTACTCAAGCTTTTGCTTATGCTTATACTTGTAATTAAAACCTTCTTAAAGCTTGCTATTTATAGCCAAACTTAGGAAATTTTTAATTAATAAAAGTTGTAATCAACTTTTAAGCGGGCTTAATTCAATTTGTCCAAATATGTATAATTAGGTGTGACCAATCTCCATTATCTCCCACTTTGATTTAATCTAATTAAATCAAGCCAATGATTATGAAATGGATTTAATCCAGTTGAAATGTTTGCCATTTTGATTTAATCCAATTAAATCAACCTTAACCACATATTATTACATACTTACAATTACCATAATATCCTCAAATGGTAGAGATAATTATGATTTTACAATTAAACCATTGTGTAATTATTGAATTAATCCAATTAGGCCAAAGTAAATAATCAATGTTATCCAATAAAACTTCATTTTCTTAGTTAATAATTATAATATCAAATATTATCTTTTGTCAAAAATAATAGGCTACCAAAGTACTCAATGAGTACCCTTCATATGGGGACTCTCTAAGTTAGGACACATTCGTCATATAAGCCTAGCGAATATCTACGCAATTCAGCCACCTTCGAATTCGTGAAGAACACGAACAACCTTTCTGAACTATACAAGTCGAGGTCATCACATAAGTTTAATAATTCCTCCATCATAGGCTATCCACGTTATACTTAGGAAACATAGAATACACTATCAAGTTTGCGAGACGCACATCTTATGTCGATATGTCCATGATTCTTTATAACTGATGCGATCCACCCTAGGTGATCGAATTTGGCCAAAGCTTTAAGAATCGTGACTTTATTCACATGAATACCTAAACCCCTTATAGTACACATACAGGCCGACGAATCTTATCTTGCTTCGCACTTGATTACTGAGTGCATCAGTTTACATTCAACAAACATCTAGAGGCCAGACCATGAAAGGTTTCTAACATACATGGCATCAAAGTGTGGAGGATCTCACATAAAATTAATGATATCATGTAGTCAAAAGATTACATATGCTACTCGACTCAAGAAGATTCCTATTGACGGTGGTGTGTACTTCTAACTATTAGGAATCAACTATGAGTTATTCAATATTCGCTCGAACCAATACCCACACATCTATACGAGTTTTTATAACTCATGGTACATCGAGTTAAACCATTGGAACTCCAATTCCAATATACGACATGTGCTAGTCTTCTAGGTCATAGGAATTCGACCGTATTCCAAAACTAATGACTAGAAATATTTTCTTTAAGAATAGTTTACAATAGTAATCCTTATCTCAATGTCAGACCACCTAGTGTCCAGTATTACTAAAAGACTATTCTAAGGTCGATGTCATTCTTAGCATATCTATACATCATTCTAATATGCATAATGACAATACCATTAATAAGGTATGAAATAAAAATGTAATTAGTTTATTAATAAATAATAAAAAGTACAATTCAGATTGGCACGCCAAGCACCAATTCCAACAAACTCACACTTTCTTAGTGCCAATCTGGATGGTACCTCAGTCCCATCTACTCCACATGTTAATCGAATAACTTAGGAGGTAAGGCCTTTGTAAGCGGGTCTGCTATGTTATCTAGTCTTGAACCTTCAACATCACTATGTCTTTTTGTTCAATTCTTTCTCTAATTACGCGGTATTTCCTTTCCATGTATTTAGACTTGGAATGCGCTCTCTGTTAGGTTCTCCTAGAACATGCCAAGGATCTATTAAACATAAAATTGGTGTGAATAAACAAAGTAAGTTTGCGGAAAATACTTACATTGAGCGGATTGGATGTAGAAATAGAAAAATTTGCCTCATTGAGAAGCGCTCCAAACCCTCATTTGTATGAACGTTGAGCTCCAAGCTTTGATCTTTGAATTCCAAACTCAAGGGAATGGTTTCCCTAAAACCTTTGTTAATAGCAATGAAAATTTTACAACAAAATCTCCTTGTTCTTGGGAGCAACTCTCGGCAATGGGCAAGGGAGAGGGAGAGAGTACAATCGACAATTACAAGTGATAAGAGAGTGAGAGATATTTTTTGATTTTCCAAAAACAATTAACTTTATACCAAACTTCCAAAGTTAGTAAAAGTCAATCACACATCAAAATAAAATAAGCTTATGTAAGAAACAAGCCATCAGCCACCACTAACTTCCATCACACCATAAAGTAAGTGTAGTTGACAAGTGATGTGACTTGTGGGCCCAACTTTAATTTCAAAATTCAAGTGGGCCCGCTAAACACATTTCGGGCTCGGGTTCGTTAATTCTGAATTAACGAATTTTCTATTGCGACATAATTAAATATTAAAGTCGCTTATGAATTAATTCTAAATTAATTCTTTCGCCCGAATTAAAATCCAATTTTAATTCTGCTATGAAATCTAATTTCATTTACTATATTGAATATATTATTTAATCGATTAATTCCAAATTAATCGTTCTCTCTCTACTATTCGAATTTTATCCCAGATAAATTCTTGCCGTAATTAATCCCAGATTATTTTTCTCTCTCTTATAATTATCCTAGATTAATTCTGTTCGAGTCAAACGTCATCGGTGAATCTTCGGGAAACAACCCATGAGATCCCTGGATATGACGGCAGTAAATTCGGTCGTCGGACTATCCGAATACGTGCGTACCCGGTACCATGTTCTTACCGATTTACAAGACATGGTTGGCTTCTAGCAAAGCACCGAGCCTACCAAATTCACCAGAAATATTCTTGAAGGAATATATAATCTTTTTCAGGCGTAATATACTAAGTATTGCGTATTGCGATCCAGTATCTGATGTCACATGCTAGGCCTGGGGCTGGAATAGTATCTGAATCGTACGAAGTATATATCCGATCAATAGCAACTAGTCTCTTTAATCGGATAATTATGACATTGTCATATTATCCTGATAGTTGCAATATATTATGACATTGTCATACTACTCTTTTACGTATTTATCGATGTCCAATCTCGATAATACTCTGACTAGGGATATTTAATGATTTATCCTTTGTGGACTGATACTGTCTCATATCATTCTCCGACCAGGAACAAATCACAGGGACCTCCTATCATTTATATATCTAGGTGATCTAATCACAAATGATAAGAGTGCAATCTCATTTGTCACATAGTTAATTTGTACAACAACACCATGATTTGTACAAATAGTGACGCTATGGGTCATAATTGTCCAACAATCTCCCACTTGGCCTATAGCCAGTCACTCGTGTGCTTGACACCCGAACTATGTACGGTTGGCTCAAACTGCTGATAAATGCTTTCGTCAGCGAATTTGCATGATTGTTATCTGATGCGATTTATTCGATCATCACATCGCCACGATGTATGATCCGAACGAATCAGATGGATATCGAAGTATATATTTCGATCGTTGATGAGACCATTAATTCTTTAGCCTGTGCTGACTCCTAGCTCAGCTGCTAACAAAACTATATCTAATCTAATTATTATTGACCCAGAAGGCTTCTATTGCTGCCTCAGCTGCAGTAATATTCTGTATTTGTTGTTTATTCGGTAACACTATCTTGCTTGGAAGATTTCCAGCTCACTGTTCTGTTATTCAAACTTTGTAGTACCGTTTGCGACTTATAGTCGTTGTATCGGTTTGGGAAACTTGCTACAGTGATTCCAGTCACTTCAAGTTCTCCTTCTCAATAGACTAAGGCAGCATCCTTAGTTCTCTAAGATACTAACGGATGTTCTTAACATCAATCCAGTGACTATCACTTGGATTGGCCTGTTTGTGAATCCATATGCTCAAAGCGTATGAGACACTAGGTAGCGTACATTTTCAATGTACGAGTTCTCAGAGAATTTTATCGAATGCCAAGCTTTCACCGATTGTTTTTATGGAATATCATTTCTAAGAAATGACATATTATCATTATTTATAGAACAGCCACTGTCAGTGCACTCCCACTAACGCTTTTATATACACAAAAATCATTTCATTTTGAATTAAATCATACACCATTATGATTACATCAAAATGATAATTCCAAGAACCTATGCTTGCATCAATCCAAACATGGATCGAATAACCCGCAAACCTTGTTTGCTAGTTTTGGTACGAAAAAATCGACAGGATGTTGTAAACATCCTCCAAAAGGTTTCCTTTTCAGGAAAGCAATTTTCCCGGAAAGCTGTCATATTTCATAAATGAAACACGCAGCTTTAGCAAGTATTATCCAAATGGATTTACCATGGCAACAAGTAAAAGGTTGAATCGTAATCAATACAATGTTGATAACGATACCTTTCCGTTACAAGCCTAGCTTAGTACGTTGGTACGTTGCCTTCCATGTTTGTCTTCCTTGAAGACTTATAAAGTACCAATAGGCACAAGTATCCAAACTAAGTTGATATACATGGAATCCATTTCGGATGTCATGACACTTTGTCATAATAGGGCGTCGATACCTTGTATCACTTCCTCATACGTAGTCAGTTGGTATACCTCAATAAGATAGACATCTTTATGAGGTGAGATAGAAAACCCATACCCCAGGTTATTTTCTGACTCTCTCCGACATACGTGGTTCTTGTGTATTCGAAGATCATTGGTATAATTTCATCCTTGATGAACTATATGTGTTCCATTAAGGACTCGGTACCTTGAACAGTATTACTCCGATTTTCATCGAGTTTTACTATCCTCCCACTTACCACAGGATATCGGTATTCCTCTTAGGAAAATCGCATGGTGAGCAAGAATTACATTGTTCTCTTGTGAGTTGTATAAGTACAATACTTATGGTATCCCTAGGATAACCTACAATTGGCACTTATCCAATTTGGGTTTTAGTTTGGTATCATCCAAACGTATGCCTAGCATCCCAAATTTATAGGAATGAGAAACCTGGTTTCTTTCCCGTTCATATCTAATATGAAATCTGTCAAACAAAATTTTATGGAACCTTATTATAAATAAGTTATGCACTGTTTATGCTTATCCGTTGAAGGAAATGGTAGCTCAGAGCGACTCATGATTAACCTTATCATGTCCAACAAAATTCGGTTACTCGGTTCGGACACACCGTCAGGATGACGTGTCCGGGAGGAGTCCTCTTTGAAAGAATACTTTACTCTTTCAAATATATTATAAACTTATTGCTTAAGTATTTTCCATTACGGTCTTACCATAACGGTATAATACTATAGCCGATCTGTTTGTCTATTTTCGTGTCGAAACTGTAAAAGTTTCCGATTTGTGTTTCAATAGAAACACATAACCATAACGCGATGCCACATCCGTAAAGGTCACGAAATATTCATATCCACATCTAGCCTAGCTAGACATGGGCCCACTTGCTTCACTATGAACTTGGGCTAACAGATCAGTGGCATTTCCACTTTTAAGTTTCATCTGATCAAATCATTTTGAGCTATTGTTTGTCATGTTATTGCTGGAGATTATCTAGGTCCCAAGGATCATAAATCAAGCATGAACATGTGTGAATACATTTGAGAAGTCGCGGAATACTTCCATCGAGCGGTTGAGCGACGCTTTGACGAACAAAAATTATGTTTTGCTCACAGTGGACTGCTCACGGCAGTGCAGTGAATTCCTCACTGGTTTGGCCTTCAATCAACAAGAAACCAAGCTCCAAGCTTTGTCATTTGATTCTCGGCTCATGGGTGGACTTCCCTATCACCTTCGCATTGATCCCGGAGTGTGCTAGCACTCTTGTTCTTGCCACAAAAACGAACTGCTTCCCATTTTCTTCACTGTTTTGGCGAACCAGAAACCAAAAGAAAAAGCCCTCCATGGGCTTGAGTGAAGAGAGAAAATAGATGAGAGAATGTGTTGAAAGATTTTCAAAATCAAAGACTTAAAATGATATACCAAAATTTGGTATATGTTTCATTTAATTTCTTACACATTTGAGTGTCCAACACTCAAACATCAACTCACATCATTCAAGTTGTCAAGTCACATCACTCAAAGTGACAAGTGATTTGATGCTTGATGCGACTAGCGATTTGACGCTTGATTTGACATACCGCACTCGAATTCAAAATGCGAATGCGCTCGCAAATAATCTCGGGCTCGGGTTCGCTAATTCCAAATTAACAAATTTTCCGTTGCGTCGTAATTAAATGATTACGCCTAACGAAATCACTATTCACATCGCTAACGAATTAATTCTAAATTAATTTGTTCGCCCGAATTAAAATCCAATTTCAATTCCGCGTCGAAATCCAATTTCGTTAAATATATCAATTATATTAATTTATCGATTAATTCCAAATTAATCGTTCTCTCTCTTTAAATGATATTTTATCCCAGATAAAATATCTCCGCAATTAATCCCAGATTAATTTTCTCTCTCTTCTAATTAATCCCAGATTAATTAAAAGTGCGAGTCATACGTCATCGGTGAATCTTTGGGAAGTGACCCATGAGATCCCCGGATATGTTGGCAGTAAATTCGGTCGTCGGACTATCCGAACACGTAAGTACCTCATTGTGGGGACACAGAAATCTGGGCGACGCATGCTGTCCCGGGCTCGCGGCCCGGTCGGGAGTACGAAGAAGCCACGGGGGACTAAACCGGAGAATAATGGAGTCACCACCCCGTGTGAACTGGGAAAATGAGATTTAAGGCCGCACTCACCTATTTGCATACAGCCTATTTGCATGTAATCTATGTCTCAATTTGCATACATAAGGATTATCATACGGCAAGCATACAAGTTAATTAACGCATTGGTGGACACAGAAGCGCAAACAAATAGCATTCTTACTAGCATGCATATTAAGAAGAGATATTTAAGCGCATAACATAAATAGACAACTAGAGGGGTAATACAAATGCATAACATAGAAAATGGGTAACTATATGCTAAGATGGACATGTCGTAATGTGATGCAAGAGGATCTGTTTACCGTGTGCGTTCGTGCAGCGTTCGTAAACACGTTCGAACGGTAAACAGAAGGTTCTCATTCGAGTAGCGTTCGTAAACGCTTTCGAACGGAAATGAAACAGAATGCTCACGTTCGTATGGCGTTTGTGAACGCGTTCGAACGAAAATGAAATAGAATGCTCACGTTCGTATGGCGTTCATGAACGCGTTCGAACGGAGATGAGACCTGATGCATGATAAGGCAAAATGCACGCGCGTTCGAGTTGCGTTTGTAGACGCGTTCGAACGGGGACAGATCTGATGCATGAAATGAGATGCAATACATAAATGGCGAATAGTACAATGTGAGGCGCAGCAAAGCATCGTGGTAAGAACTTTAACCCTTCCCCATAGGGGATCTTTCATTCGACTACTAAGCCCATGCGCTCGATTGCATTATGCATACAAACATAAAGACAATCATATCAAATTAAGTATGCCCGATTGAACACATCTTACATTCAACCGAACACACATCAACCGGCGCGGCAAAGCATCGTGGTAAAGGGCTTTAACCCCTCCCCATATGGGATCTTTCATTCCACTTACTAAGCCCATGCGCTCGATTGAGTCATGCATACTAAGAATTAAAGACAATAATATCAAACTTAGTATGCCCGATTGAACGTATCTTGCGTTCAACCGAACACACACCAAACGGCGTGGCAAAGCATCTTGGTAAAGGGCTTCAACCCCTCCCCATAGGGGATCTTTTATTCCACTTACTAAGCCCATGCGCTCGATTGAATCATTCATAAATAAGCAACATGCAGAATTCAAGTGACGAAAAATAAATAAACCAAAGCAACACAAAGCAAAAGAGGGTGCCGTTTACTCAAGCGGTACATGGAGTTGTGTCCCGAGTACAGATCATATTACCGTCCATTCAGAATCGGCTATGAAATTTATGTCCGTGTTTCCATCCGATATACCGCGAGAGTTGACACATCTCTCATTCATCCAATACCCACAACACACATCATACACAAACGAGATTTAACAAATAAGTAAAATACGATCAAAATAAATAATAAAAATCAAATAAAGATGAGTGTGAAAAGTACCCTCAGGTCTAACCTTTTAAATCACCTCTCGGATGTACGGCACACGGTCGTCGGAATGGTGGATGCTCCGCAACTCTTTCGGTTCACTGTTCTCGTTCGTTGTCTCACCATTGGAGTCGTCGTTCTCCATCTTTTACTGCTGCTTTTGACTCCGATTTGCTACTGTTCGGCCTCTGTTTTGCTGCTCGCTGTTCAGGTCATCTGTTTTGACGTTTCAACGGACTGTTCCAAGTTTTTATGTGGGTTTTTAGTGTAGTCTTGTGTGAGTCTTTTAAGGATTATGAATGCAATTTTATGTTACTGTTTTTAAGGTTTTTAGGGGATGTTTTAAGTGTATTTTGCTGCTGTATATGGGGTGGTTTGGGCGTGATTTGGCTACTGTTTTAGTGTTAAAGGGGCTGCTATATTAAGGTATGATTTCGGCAATGAGAGAGTGAGGATGAAGATAACTCTTTCTTGTTATTTTCTTGAGTGGCTAGGGCTCTTGGTGTGTTGTGATGGTGCTTTTAATGTGAAGGCTTGGGGTTATTTCTTTTCTCTTGTGATTTTTGTGAGTTGTGTGTATCCTATGTGTATGAGCTAGCTAGGGTTGAGAAGGTTGGTGAAGGGTTCTTTTTATAGGCAAAAGGTTAGGCTTGAAAAGGAAAGGGATTTGGCTAATTAAAGAGAGATATGATTTGGTGTTGAGCAAGGAAAGTCAAAGATTGAGGGGGGACAAATCTTGGCTAGAATAGGAAGTCAATATCTTTAATTTGTTATGATTGATTTTAATTAGGCATGACATCTTTGATTGATTTAGATTAGATATGATTATATTTTATGTTTTATTTAATTGGTAAATGGTTTAAATATTTTATTTAATTGACTTTTAATTTAATTAATATTTGATTTAATTAGGATGTGTCTTATGGGCTTGGTGGGCTAATTGGGCTTGGGTTGAGGCTAGCAGCAAAACCAGAATTACCGACACCGTTCGAACGCTTCCTCGAACGCAACACGAACGCCCGCAATCTGTTTGCCGTTCGAACGCATACACGAACGCACCATGAACGAAAACAGTGAACCTTGTTTATTCTGAATTTCCCCTTCCGATATCCGTTTCCCGCGGCTTCTGTGACTCAAAAGGTAGTGCCTCCAAATGAGACTCATCATCGGGTTTCACATGCAAAAATACAATGCCTACAGTCGCCCCCACTTTGATGGGACTTGTGCAGTGTGTGACTTTGAACAATCCTATCAAGTTATGCAATGCATTTTTTTTACTTACCTGGCTCGTCAGCTGCCACTTGACTTGCCATGTATTGAGTTGAGTTGGTGATGAGGTGCTGCGACCCCTGGTTCATTCTCGAATCGTGCTCCATTTTTGGCATTTCCATTTTCGGCATTTGTTTTGTGTGTGCTCCATTCTGGAGCGCCATTTTCGGCATTTGTTATCTTGAGATTCTTTGACCTTTGGGCTTTAATCCCGAACTGCGTTGAGATAGAGCTTTCTTCTCCTGGGCTTTATTCCCGAACTGTGTAGAGATATGGCTTTATTCCCCCGATCTGAGCTGACTGCGGGCTTTGTTCCTGAATTGTGTTAGATGTGGGCTTTATTCCCTGATCTGAGCTGACTGTGGGCTTTATTCCCAAAGTGTGTTGAATGTGAGCTTTATTCCCCTGGGCCTTGTTCCCGAATTGCTTTGAAAGTTGGCTTTATTCCCAATAGGCTTTGTTCCCGAGCTATGTTAAGATAGAGCTTTATTCCTCTGGGCTGTATTCCCGGAATGTACTGAGAGAGAGCTTATTCTCCGGGCTGTTGTATTCCCGAACTGTGCTGTATGTGGGCTTTATCCCCGATCTGATACTGATGTAGGCCTCGGCCCTAAACTGATACTGATATGGGCCTCGCCCCCAGACCGATACTGATATGGGCCTCGCCCCAGACTGATACGATATGGTCCTCGCCCCAGACTGATACTGATATGGGCCTCAACCCTGGGACTCGTCCCCAAGCTACTGATAATGACGTGGGCCTCGCCCTCCAGATTTCATATCCGGCAAGACTGATGTTGATGCTAATGTGGGCCTCGCCCCCCCAGAGTGCCATACCCGAAACTCAAACTCAAATGGGCCTCAACCCTGGAATCATTACCTGAATCCAATACTGTGCTTTTTACCGTTTCTGATTAGCTTGTTCTTTGTCGCTTTCTTTTTTATTCTTTAAAACCTGTGAACACAAAATAAAACAAACACAAAAGGATGCAAAATGTGTTACGTGTATGCATGCATGAATGTTCCTATCCCGTCGGGTTAGCTCTTCTGCCAATTCTCTTGGTGACTGCTCAGTTTTCCTTTCCTCAGGCAAGCCTCCGCTTTAATCTGTCTACGCTGATCGGCTTGGTGAACTAATTCCCTTCCAAGTCTGATATTCTTACTGCCCCCATTTCCCAATTTCAGACTGGCCATCTTATCTTTTCTGCTTACTTATTCAAGGATTCCCCGTGTTCTAAACATCACTGAATTTCATAGTACCCCGGTTGAATGCTTTTCTCAAATGTACTCATATTGCGGAAGAGATTCAGCGAAATGGACGTCTTTATTATCATTTAAGAAAATGGTTCGAACAAATAGACAAAATCAATGTCTTTTAAAAATGCAGGATCAAATAAACTAGGAGGAATAACTTCATTAATCGGAGTATTGCTTTCTTCTTTGGCCTATGGTTCTTCACTGTTATCCCTTATCTTAATGCAAGAAACCTGGTGGTTGAGTGGCTTTATGGTTGAGGGTTCATGTGTGTGTTGGGTTGTTCTTTTTCTGGATTGGGTATTTTATGGGAGTCAATGAGGTTCTGGACCTCATGCCTAAGGCGGGTACAGTTGTCGGTGTCATGGCCTTTTTCTTGATGGAAGTGACAATACTGGTTTAGGTTGAGGTATGGTGGCACAGGGTTCGAAATGGCCTAGGTTCCAAGGTTTTAGAAGTCCTTGCATTTTCAGTTTTTTCAATACATTTGACAAAGGCCTACCAAGATTGGAGAATCGCCTGTTCTTGACGGTAGCGACCTCAGCAGTAGCGGGCTTGGTCACAGAAGCCCCCCAAAAGTTCTTCTATTATGGCCATAAAACTTCTATTTCATTTTCAGCCTCTTCTTCCTCAATATCCATGACAGTTTCCCTCAATTGTCGAAAATCAGAAATCATCGAAGTCATCCTCCTCAGCTTACTATAAATAGAGGGCTTGGTGCCCTTGATGATCATTTTGATTTGGTCCTTCTCTCTGAGGGCCGAGTCTGCATTTTCAAAAGCTGGCTTCTTCTCCAGCGATCCACATACTCTTTGAAACTTTCCTCTGGCTTCTGCTTAGTGTTCTCCAAATCACGGAGTGACAAGTCAATCTCTAAGTCCGTAACATACTGCTTCAGAAAGGCATCAGCTAGTTCCTTCCAATCTTCCTTAACCTTCTTCTCAAGGCTATGATACCAAACCACAGGTGCCCCCTCGAGTGACATCCCAAACATCTTTTGGACTTGGCGCTGTGATAGGCCCATTGAACTCATGACTGAGATATTGCTGCAGATGGACCCTCGGGTCTCCGTTCCCATTAAACTTGGCCATGTCGGGCATTTTAAACTGAGCTGGCAGCTGTTCTCCGAAGGTCATTGCCTCATAATCTAGCAAATCCTCGTTCTTACCCCTCATTTTGCGGGAAACTATTTCAACCTGATCCCGAGCTTCTGAATTCTGCCTGAGACCCAATCACTCTGCCTGTTGCATATTCTGCCCTGTCATCATCAAAAGTGGGGACATCATCCCCCAACCCATTCGAAGGCTCATCACGCCTCACATTCTCAGAATTTCCCCCCGGCACGGGGCACAGCCATATTTGTCATGGCAGTAGTCAATGCTTGCAACTGTTCAGTAATCTTGGCGAAGCCATTTTCCAACTGATCTATCCAGATACCTCAATATCTGATTCACTCATGTCTGTTCTCAGTATTTTGGTA
>SKCR01041210.1:0-15689 GCA_019454045.1 Zanthoxylum bungeanum
TGATCCTCACTTACCCGATGTAATGGATCCGTGAGAAAGCATAGCACGGGGATAGATGATGCCCCCGTGACGATTGCTAGCTCCAGTGATGCCGGACCTAAGGAGGAATACACTCTCTGATCCTCACTTACCCGATGTAATGGATCCGTGAGAAAGCATAGCACGGGGATAGATGATGCCCCCGTGACGATTGCTAGCTCCAGTGATGCCGGACCTAAGGAGGAATGTGCCCTTAGTATCTCGGACACTCTTTGATCCATTCATCATTTGGATCCAAGAGAGGCGCAACACGGGGAGGCGTTGTGCCCCTGTAGCGTGTGCATGCTCCAGCGTGGTAAGGAGGAGCCCTCGCACAATACACAGGCTCCACAGTGACCCGACGTATAGAGGATGTGCCCTTACAATTTTAAACGCTCTCTAATCCAAATCCTGGTTCGCCGGGACACTGAATTGAAAGATTCAGAATTGTGTTTTGGAGACCACGGACAGGACGCTGTTTTGAGGCATCTGTGTTGTGTTTATACTTGCGAAACGTTTTGTTTTGGGATAAGCGATAAGTCGCCCCCGCCTGTTAATTTTATTTTCCAGAGATTTGTTTTTATTTTTCACTGGTCTGGTAAGGGGACGCCCGTGCCAGATTCGGTAGGGTTTCAAAAGGTTGATTCACTTCCCTTCTGAATAAGTCCCACTTGATTAATCGGCTCAGGGCTGGATTCGTTCCGCCGATGCCACTTGATTAATCGGCTCGGGGCTGGATTCGTTCCGCCGAGGCCACTTGATTAATCGGCTCGGGGCAGGATTCATTCCGCCGAGGCCGCTTGGTTAATCGACTCAAGGCTGGATTCGTTCCGCCGAGGTCAGATGTTTTCTTTCCGGCTCGGGTCTGCTCTTGTACCGCCGAGATCGATGTTTGTTTCAGCTCGAGGTCGGGTTACGTCCCACCGAGTCAGCCCTTCGGACTGGGGACGTAACATTCCCCCAGGTCCAAGTGCCTTTCTCAGCTCGGGGTCAGGGTACGTCCCACCGAGTCAGCCCTTCGGACTGGGGACGTAACATTCCCCCAGGTCCAAGTGCCTCTCTTCATTCGGGGTCGGGTTACGTCCCACCGAATCAGCCCTTCGGACTGGAGACGTAACATTCCCCCAGGTCCAAGTGCCTCTCTTCATTCAGGGTCGGGTTACGTCCCACCGAATCAGCCCTTCGGACTGGAGACGTAACATTCACCCAGGTCCAATAGCCTCTCTTCATTCGGGGTCGGGTTACGTCCCACCGAATCAGCCCTTCGGACTGGGGACGTAACATTCCCCCAGGTCCAAGTGCCTTTCTCAGCTCGGGGTACGTCTCACCGAGTCAGCCCTTCGGACTGGGGACGTAACATTCCCCCAGGTCCAAGTGCCTCTCTTCATTTGGGGTCGGGGTACGTCCCACCGAGTCAGCCATTCCGACTGGGGACGTAACATTCCCCCAGGTCCAAGTGCCTTTCTCAGCTCGGGGTACGTCCCACCGAGTCAGCCCTTTGGACTGGGGACGTAACATTCCCCCAGGTCCAAGTGCCTCCCTTCATTCGGGGTCGGGTTACGTCCCACCGAATCAGCCATTCGGACTGGGGACGTAACATTCCCACAGGTCCAAGTGCCTTTCTCAGCTCGGGGTACGTCCCACCGAGTTAGCCCTTCGGACTGGGGACGTAACATTCCCCCAGGTCCAAGTGCCTCTCTTCATTCGGGGTCGGGTTACGTCCCACCGAATCTACCTCTTTGGACTGAGGACGTAACATTCCCCCAAGTCCAAGTGTCTTTCTCAGCTCGGGGTCGGGGTACGTCCCACCGAGTCAGCCATTCGGACTGGGGACGTAACATTCCCCCAGGTCCAAGTGCCTCTCTTCATTCGGGGTCGGGTTGCGTCCCACCAAGTCAGTCCTTCGGACTGGGGACGTAACATTCCCCCAGGTCCGAGCATCTCTCACAGCTCGAGACTGGATCACATGCCACCGAGCACATCATCGTTAGCTCAGAGGCAAAAATTTTCTCCTCACAATCGAGATTGGATCAGTCAGGGGTCAGGACCTCTAAATCTCTGGTACATATATTACAGAGGAGGAGTCATTTTTAGTTTGGACAACAAGAGGAATTTCATCTCCTGATGGGACGACCCAAGTAAGCAATTTGCTTTGAGGTGGAGAATCATTCTGAATAGGGTCAGCATCTCCAATAACCAAGGATATGAAGATAGAAACATAAGACTTAGTTGATGGCGAATGCAATTTCTCTGTGATTTCTGGAGCGACCACCAGCAAGGCAATCAGCACACCATCTTTATATAGTTCCCGGCACCAACTTGCATACTCATTGGAACCGAGAACTAGGGGACATATGTTGATGGTGTTTTCAGGCACTATGTTATTTAAGCAGTACGACAGGGGTAAAAAAGGTAATTCACTTCTCAGTTAAGATTATTAATGCCGACCCGACCACTAAAGAGTCAACAGTAAGGGGCCGTGAACTTTACGGTTTGTGACCGAGCACTTGAGTTCAAGATGACCGGGCAATTATCAGGTCGACAACATCATTCTCAGTACAAAAGACTATTATGACCGACCACATGAAGACCGACCTCGTGAAAACCGAGCATAGGGCAAGACATGTTCGGGAAGATAAGGCATTCTATCCATACAAGATAAGATAATAAGTTATCCTATTTTCATAAAGAGAACTGATGAATCAGTATCCTAAAAGGATAAAATAAGTGAATGTAGTTTTAAAAGTAGGAATCCTGATAGGAAAATGAAACCATCTCCAACTGGGAATTCTTGTACAAATAGGAATCTGATTTCTTCACCATTATAAATAGGAGGGTAGAGTGAGTGTAGAAGGGAGGCGAATCAATATCAAGATCAGAATCATTACCATCAGACTTGTAAAAAACCAGAAGCAGAGCCGAGAAACGTATTTGAGTAATAAAAGTATCATCCTTTTTGTGCCCGTGGACGTAGGTCGGACCAAGATCCGCCGAATCACGTTAAATTTCCTTGTCGATTGGTGTATTATTTGTCTTTTGCTAAGTTTGCTTTTGGTCCCCCATAACCAAACAAATTCACTATTGAGGGAGGATTGTCTCGGGAGTAATATTCTCATATTGCCCTGAGACCAAAATCAGCCGTCAACAATGTGTATTAACAATTGTAATTATGCATACTGAATTATATTTTTATATTCAGGTAAGTGAGTTATCATAAAAGTCCACTATCTTATGAGGAATTAACATTGATACGTAAATTGATGTGGATCTGAGCTAGTCCTCCGGACTCCGGAATGACCTTTATTTAGGGTGGATTTACCTTTACGATTTATACTGAACACTGAATACCAATAAATTTATACTGAATACTAAATCTGCTGTTACGATTTATCTAATATAAGTCCATATGCATCAAACTAATTTTTTATTTGTTGATTCGGAATTGAACACAATTTTAATTCAATACTCAATTCTAATTCAATTAAAGCGTACATGACTAAAAAATTGTTTGATTTGGAAAAAAATAGAAGAGACAGTATCCAATTTCTGAAATAATTCTCTTATAAAGGTAAAATTACATCAAACTCACGTCATTCTCAGAAGTCCTGTCTGCCCATAATTTGTATGTGATCGAAGAAATTTATAGATATAGTCCCAACAACTAGGGGTGGGCGTGGTTCGGTTTGGTTCGGTTTTTGCTAAAAACCGAACCAAACCATATTTTACGGTTCGGATTTTTTACCTCTCAAACCAAACCATTAAATAACGGTTTGGTTCGGATTGAAAATTTTTTAAACCAGCGGTTTACGGATTGGTTCGGTTCGGTTTACGGATTATTATATTTAAAATAAAATTTCATCCACTTAAGTGAAAAAAAAAAAAAAAAAACTAGTCTATCCAACAAATGGTATGAAGTGCTAGGGTGTAAGCTGTGACTCCAGGAAACATATGCACTCCATAAAGGATTGAAAAATGAGGAACAATTAATTCTTGTATTTTTTAAAAATTACCTCGAATAATGATGCTATCATCATTCTAATTAAGAGACAAATCCAACATCTTACTTTCAAGAATAATGATGTTACCATAAAACAAATAAATTGAAGAATAAAAGTATTAACAAATAAATATATAACAAAAATTTAAGAATAAAAGTATTAACATACTAATAAAATAAAAGAAAAATACAAATTTTTTTATAAAAATTTATATTTTTTTAATTATAACGGTTCGGTTCGGTTTAACAGGTGCGGTTCGGATTAGGTCCTGAACCGAACCGTAAACCGTTTGGGGTAGGCCAATCCGAACCGCAAACCGAACCGTTAAGAAAAAAACCGTAAATTCGGTCCGGTTTGGTTCGGTTTGCGGTTTGGTTCGGTTCGGTCGGTTTTTTTGCCCACCCCTACCAACAACCACCTATTTTAATACAATTTTTGAAAATGAACATTTGGTCACCATTAATTATTATTTTTTTTAATCTTTAAACTGAAATAGTGAAATTGATTCTAAAAGGACAGGGACTGAGGGACACACTAATTAAATTGTAATAGAATCCAAGGGTCCCACAGTCATTTTCGTGCCAGTCAATGCAATGATCAATGATGCAGAGTTGTAGACCAAAACATTAAAAGCAGCATGCCCAATCACCACACTCATTCATCCACTCCACTGTTCCATTAACATTTAACAGAAACAAACAATTTTTTTTTTTTTTTTAATTTTCTCCGTTTTACCTCTCTTAATTAACAATTAAATAAAAAAAAAATTCCTTCTTATATGCCCGCCATGTCGATTTTTAATAAAAGCTAAAAAGAGAATCTCAGTCGCTATCGCTCGTTCAGGTTTCTCAACTGAGCTGTAACGTGAATGTGAACTTCAGCATCAGTATGCCGGAGCTAGGGTTTCAGGAGCAGAGGCCGATGAGATCGGCTTACAGAGCACTTGACTCGAGCCCTGACTCAGTCATATTCACGCTTGAATCCAATTTCATCTTATTTTCTTCTGCTTCGGCGAGTGTTGATCGCTGCTCTTTTGCTTCCGATGCTCACGATCACGATCGCTACTCTCTCGCTTCTGAAAACTCTCTGGTAATTTACTTGAACATTGTCTCTGGCATTCGCATTCGCATTCGCATTCCATGTGGCTGGCTTTGAAGCTCACTCCCTTTTACAATTATTAATAATTTGCTGCATGCACACTCACTCACTTTATTAAAAAGATTAAAAAAAAAAAAAAATTGAAATCTAAGTACATTTACATTATATTTCGAATGAGTGCAGCATTTGGGAGGGCATTCACTTTCACATGATCGTGAGATTTCAAGTGATGGTCCAGATCAAGATCCAGATCCAGATCCAGATCCAAATCCAAATAAAGTCACAACTAAAAAACAACACAATAAGCACAATCGTGAAAAAGTGAAAGGTACAGCTATTTGATTTGATTTTTATTTTTTGTCATTCAACATCTGGTGGAAAAAAGTTGAAACTAAAGCCACACTTGTAAACAAAAGAAAGTCACAAGCCCGGCCCCTTCACAAATTTCAAATCCTTTTCTTCACTCACTGTTTATTCCTTCAATTATAAGCAAACAGCTCAAGCTCTAAAAGAAGACAATGGTGCTACTGTTGAAAACGATAATAGAACCTTAGATTCAGCAAGAAATTCATTCTCTCATTCTCTCAAAGGTACTGATTGAATTAATATAAATTAAATCTTAGTTTTTGCTAATTAGATGAGAATTTATTTTACTTATATTTTGTATAGAATGCCCGGAGAGGAGATTCAGAGCTGAAGCTCTATCGAAGAAACTTGAGAGGAGGAGACCTGCTTCATTAGATCTGAACAATGCTTCAATTATTTCTTCTCCAAGGTTTGGGGTTATAAAAAAAAGCTGTAATTTGTCCCGGAAGACAGATACATTTCCTAGTCCAGGCACACCGAATTACAAGCACTCGACTGTGGGGATGCAGAAGGGTTGGAGCTCGGAGAGAGTAGCGTTGCATACAGCTGAGAATAGGAGGCAAGTGGGTGCTTCATTGTTGCCTTTTAATAGTGGAAGGACTTTGCCTTCGAAATGGGAAGATGCTGAGAGGTGGATACTCAGTCTGTTGCTGCTGATGGTGTTGCTAGAAATTCTTATGCGGCGAATCAAAGGAGGCCAAAATCTAAGAGTGGCCCCCTTGGCCCTCCTGGGGTTGCATATTATTCGTTATATTCGCCTGCAGTGCCAATGTTTGATGGGGCGAATTTAGGGAACTTCATGGCGGGTTCTCCATTTTCGGCTGGTGTAAAAGCTGCTGATAGATTGCCAATTCATCCTGTTGCTCATATTGGAAATTTCCCTGCTATGATGGAGCCTTCCATGGCACGCTCAGCTAGTGTGCATGGCTACTCTGAGACTATGAATCCACCATCATTGCCCTCAAAAGGTAAATAATATGAGCTTAGACTTAATGATTTGAGCTTCAGTGTCCTCTAATTTGGCCTAGCAGAATTCTGTAGGTTATTTTTTCACCATTTGCAGCAACTTATTATGTAGTTAGGATTGCTGAAAGGTTATTGAATTATTAATCTATTATAATGTCATAACCCTTTAAGAACATGCCTCTCAGTTTAGTGATTGTGTGAAGAACCTTTGTGTCCAGGCGAGTAGACCTGAGGCAAGTGGAATTAGTTTCATATTACATATTTGTTGTTGTAATGGTGATAATGAATATTTGAACTAGTCAATATATTCTTCTTGTAAATCTTACTGATCATTGACATTTCAATTTTAGACCTTTTGAAGTTTAACTCATCTGATATTGTTGGAGTTTTGGTGTTTAATCAACCATACAGAAGGAAAAATTGATGGGCTCAGGGATGCTGCCACTGATATTTCTCGTACTATTTCAAGAAGGGACATGGCAACTCAGATGAGCCCAGGGAGTAGCACTCACTCATCTCCCAAAAGGATGTCACCCTCTGCCTTACCTATTGTGGAAGTCCAGAGTGTTCATTCCTCTAAATTAGAAGTGAGAGATGTGCAGGTAGACGAAAGGGTCTCTGTGACTAGGTGGTCCAAGAAACATCGAGCTCGAACCACTGGGAAGAGCTCAGAAATTGTTGATGACTGGAGAAAGAAAGCTGTGGATGCTCAAACTTCAGCTTGGGATATTACAGAATCAGCAAAGACGATTTCAAAGTGTGTTTTCTGTACTGAAGCATTATTATTATGGTCACTTTGCTTTTTAGTTAGTTTACAAGGATGACGACTTTGGAAGTGATTAAAGACATTGAAAATAATAGAAAATCTTGTAGCCCTTAAACAGCAACATACAGAATTCCTGAATTACTAATAAACACGTCTGAATTGCTCATCAAGTTCTCTGGGAAGACAAGTTCTCAGGTTGCATTTTTGTTTTTGACAGGATCAAAAGAGAGGAGCTCAGAATCACAGCATGGGAAAACCTACAGAAAGCAAAAGCTGAGACAGCAATAAGAAAGCTGGAGGTTTCATCTTTTTTTCTTCCTTCTGTTTGTTTGTTACTCTTGGAATGCACTATTAAGATTTGGATAGTTTTATTGCTGAGAACTGAGTCCTGCTACTTTTAGTGTAATCAATAAAACTTGCTAAAAGGGAATGGATGTGTCAAACACATTCCCAAACAAGGTATAATTTTAATGTGAGAGAACGGTCAATCTTCAGATAGGAGCAGGGAACTGGATGTGCAGAGCATTAACAATAATCTCTTGATCCTAATCTTCATCTCCTGCAATTTCAGTTTGTAGAACTCTGTATATATGGAAAATTGTGTACCAAATGATTGAGTGGCTTATATGAATAAAAAGTAACAAGAAAGGAAACAATTAAAATTATGTGAATTTCTATATAACATTTTTGTTTCATTTATTTTCTTATTTTCCCTTTGATATATTCCTTTGAATTATCATCTCACTTGTCTTCTTGATCTACTTAGTGTTCATTGAGTCCTTCATTTCCTGTGTTCATAGTAAATTTCTTGCTTTCTCTTTCATTTTTTTTAATAAATGACACGTCATGATAACATCTGGATTATAGTGGTACTTGAACTTTTATTACATCCTTGTATGGCATGCATTTTTTGGGCCTATGCTCCACAAACTGGGGTAGTTGACTGAAAAATATATTTCAGATGAAGCTAGAAAAGAAGCGATCATCATCAATGGATAAGATCATGAACAAGCTAAGATCAGCTCAAAAGAGAGCTCAAGAAATGAGGAGCTCAGTATCCAACCAGGACCATCAAGTTGCTAGGACTTCAAATAAGGTTGTATCATTCCGCAGACCAGCCCCTATGGGTTCCCTGAGTGGTTGCTTTACCTGCCATGCTTTCTAATATGTTTTATATCCTTCTGATTCTCCACTATTACCGGTCTGAAATGCCAGGTAACTATTGCAGCTTGCTTATTATTTCAGAACTGTAACTACTTTTCTTTTGTTATTTTTACACAACGAACAAATGATCAACTGCATTTATGTTAAACACGACATTGAATAGATATGAGTTCATACTCATTGAGGGTTTATTTCATTTCTGGCCAGGTAGGAGTTGGCAACTGGAATGCAAGGCATGAAAAATGGCAACTGGCAACACATTGGCACTAAATTAGTGTTGATACAGTTTTGAAGGAGGAGAAACAGTTTCTTGGTCAGAATCCACATATGAGCTGCAACATCCCGGTTGCCACATTCCTGGGAATTCAATGTGTCCAGAGAAAGGAAGTCCCATATAAATTATGTATGTATGTATGTATGTACATCTCCTTTGAACTATTCTTATTGTGACTGTCTTTGCCATTGGAAATACCATTCGTGTATTGTATTTTGAGGTATCATTAGTACTAGCAGAATAAGTCAATCCAGGGTATTCTAGTTACAACTAGTTTTTTAAAAATCGGATCAATGATCTAAAAAATTCAATGGGCCATTGATTCGACCAATTCAATCATTCGGGTTGAACGGGCAAAGCCGAATGACGTCATAAATAATTTTAATTAATTAAAAATTATAAAAATATTTAATTTTAATTTTTGTTTAAATTTTTTAGGTATCGATTTGTCCGGTTCAACAATTTTAGTCGGCTTTTATCGATTTTTTAGCACCCCTGTTTATAGGGTTCAACCAGATTGGTCTCACGGCCAATTCCCAGTTTGACCGGTTCAACATGCCAGTCCAGTCTGGTTTTTAAAATCATGGTTATAACAATGCTAATTGCACTCATTCATCACCGAATTTTTGTCTTTCTATGCTCAAAATAATACATTTTACTCAAAGAGTGCAACTAACATTAACACTTGTAAATTTTACAATTTCCATATAAAATGCAATAAACATAACTCAAATAATTCACATAATATATTTGATCGTGATATTATATATCTAGCACGTATCGCTCAGTAATACGGTGACTATTAGTCGGATGTCGAACCCACATGGCTTAATATTTCTCTTATTAATATCAAGATTAACTTACTCAATTTAAACTAAACTATTGAGTAAGAAAGTTGATTTATCGAAATTTAATTGAAATTAAACAAAAAATAAATAATAAACGTTGGAAAACCTTATAGATATGAGGACATGGGATTGTAACTTCACCTAAGCATGTATGCAATGGGTTCAGACAATTTTCATTCAATTGGGTTATAATTATTAATTATTAACCTAAAACACTAAATTATTCACAAGCCTCTTTCGATGGTTAGGTGAATATATTCAGAATAAATCAATTAACTATGTGTCTATGTTAATTAAATTAAACCGAATTTATTAAGACCAGGTTCTAATATTAGCTATGCATGCCCTTTAGGTACATGTCTATCCTACGAGGAAATCTATTTAACGAATAAATCACACGCTATTATTCTTACGGCTAATCGAAATTCCTCTGTCGAGTTCCTAAGAGTTTACCAAGACTATTATATTGTTGGCCAAACAAATAAAATAGGCATCAAAACACATAGAATAATTAATAACAAACCCAAAATAATAAAAATATGCAATTAAATTAATTAAACATGTTTGTGATCCATTACAACCCTAGATTTAATGATTTAGCTACTCATAATATTCAATAAAAAACATGCTAAACATTTATATAAGGTAAAGAACATATAAAAAATAAAGTTAGAGAGAAAATGGAAGAAATAAACTGTCGCTTGCAGTCTTCGTCTTCAAACTGCAACTTCGGTTAACGCACTTATTCTTGCCTTTTTAGGCATTATTCTATGCTCTGGATGCTCCAAAATATGTTATAAGACTTGATAATAGGTTTTGGGACAAACTTATGCTTATATAAGAGGTCATTGAGGTGTTTTTGATAAAAAATTGAGTATGGGCTGACTTCTCCATGTCGCGACGCTCGTCGCTCTTGCAACAGACTTCAGTGCGTCGCGACGCGACAAGGATAGCGTCACGACGCATCGAATTTCAAAAACTCTGTTTACTTTTGTTCATCAGTGCATCGATATGCGCGTTTTGACTTCAAATTTTCCCATGGTGTCATATGTGTGTCAAGATAGGATCCTCAGGGTATCTTATGTGTGTCAAGATAGGATCCTTCAGTTCTGTGTACAGAGCATAGGTAGTCCATATATGATTAGCAATCAGATAAAAACCATGGGCCCGTGGTACACTTTAGAAGTAAGTTCCAAGTGTTATTTTAGAGATTGCTAATAGAGATGTCGACGAGATTGTCCATATAGAGATTTGACATTTACATCTATATTTCTGGGATATATCCGGATACCTGTGACGGAGGAATCAAACATATGCCATGACCTCGACCTTTGTATGATTCAGCGAGTTTATCTGTGGTCGTTATAATTTACTGGTGGGTGAATTATGGACACGAAATTGGATTTCATGACGGATGTGTCTGAATCTAGAGAGTCTCACTAGTGAAATATACCCGAAAAGTAATAGAGCAACTATTATGAATAATATTGACTATTTATAAGTCGTTTAAAAGTTAAACGAAAAATACATACAAATGGACCTAATGGTCATTTCCTAATTAATGTGTATTTGTATTTAATGAATGATTTTATTAAATACACATTAATTAAATATCAAATTGTGATATTTGATATATATCATAACTATATATGTATTATATTATTTGAATATTTAAAGTAAATATAATACATATATTTAAAATATTTGTATTTAAATAATTATTTAATTATTTAATTGTTAAATAATTAAAGTAATTAAAAATATAAATATCTTTAGTTATGATAACTTTAGGAAATGACTTTACTTGTTTTATTTGACTTGTTATAAATCATTAAATGATGTAATGATCAAATACACAAGTTGATTAATGAATTAATCGAAACAAAAAAATATCTAGATATTTATTTTTTCTCCTAAAATTCGGCCAAGGCTAAAATTGGGGAGTATAAATTATTTTGTTTCATTTTTCATTCATTAGGTTATGCCACCAAATATTATAAAGTGAGTTTGAGAGAATAAAAATTTTGAAGAACAAAAGAAAAGCTTGAAAAACATGGATTTTTATAAGTTTTTCTTAAACTTTTTTACTATGCTTCAACTTGTGTTGCTTAGAATCTTCTCTACTCTTTAATTTTTTAATTAGATGGTTGGAAACTTGTTTGAAAGATTCTTGCATGTTTGATAAACAAAGAAAGCATGAAATTAGTTCATTAGCTCTCTTTTGATTATTTGATAATCATGTTGACATTCTGGAGTTACTAAGCCACTCATTGATGACCTAGAATTGTTCTTGAGTTGTTTCATGGTGGTGAGACTTGTTTGGTGTGGTAAATATTGAATTAAAGTGTTGGATTTAATTAATTTGGTGTAATTTGTCAATTTGAAGAAATTGTAAAATTAGGGTTCTTAACCCTTTCCAAATATGGGGCTTTTCATATATGTGATGTAATATGATGTGTATATGATGCATATGTAATATGATGTGTATATGATGCATATTAATTTTTGGGTTGATTGGATTTGATCTTGACATGTTTGAACAAAAATGGACCAAATTGCAAAAACTGAAAAGTTAAGGGCTGTTCGGCAATTTGAGATTTTTTTGAAGATTTTGTTGTAATTTATTTTTGATGTGTTGGACATGTTGAAAATCATTTTAGAATTGATTTAGAATCATCCAAAATTATTTTTGACAATTTGAGGACTAAAATGAACAAAATCCAAAGTTTAGGGGTCAAACGATAATTTTCAAGAAATATGATTTCTTGAGTCAAATTTCAGTTTTTAAGTATTGGGTAATTAAAAAAATAAGTTTATTTAATTGATCCAAGAAAAATTATTGAAATCGGAAAATTTTAATTTTCTGCGTTCCGCTGCGATGCCGGATATTCCCTATAAAACCCCTACACCAAATCATATAAGATTTGATTTCTCCCACTGACCAATTCCATCACGATGGCATCGTAGAAGAATAATATTGAGCAAGAATCGCATTCATTGAATAATCTTAGAACTAATTGTCATAAATTCATATGTTTGATCACATCAAACATCTTTGAACAATTCAAAGATTCATGATGAATTTTAAAGATATAGTTTTCAAAACTTCAAATCGAATATCTTTGAATCATCCAATATCTCTGTGTTTCATCAGAATCATATTGAAATTTCTCAAACCATTCAAGACGTTTAATATGTGTTCTTTTAGAAATACGTAACTAAGTCATGACAACTCATTAACTAAGTTACGGAATAAAGAAAACTATCCAAGAGAATTTATAATTCATTAAACTACATACATCAAATATATTAGTTTAATAAATCTGTGGTCCAATGACGATCATTGGTAAAATGAGATTTAATCACATTCCTAAAATACAATATTCATTAAATGGATAAGGATATGTAGTGTGATCTCATATCAGACCATCCTTTACCATACAGAATAAACATCTAATGCTTATGTGATAAAATCTCATAAAGCACTGTTCTAAGTTATTTAGTTAACCGAATATTTTTCTTAATGTTTATCTCTTCGTTAATGACACTATTAGTCGTATTAAAATATGTAACAACTGTTTATAAAGAACAAGTACCTATCTCATAGTCGCAAGTTCTGATATCAAATATCAAAACAATCATTAAACAATATTTTAAATAACTAGACGGGAGATCTGGTATCCAATACCTATAGTTGTCGTATTGTGAGAATCGATATTCTCTACACAAAACTATAGACATCCATTTTCTTTAGTTTTATAATTTTCCTTCAACTATTCACAATAATTGCAAATAATTGATTAGCAAACTGTGTCAGACACATTACCTCTAAAGGTCACTAAAGCCAAGAAAGGTCATTATGAGATAAACAAATACCTAATGAGTTTTTCTTAATGCCAGTCAAGAATCTCGAGACATGAACTAATTCACGTCAATTCTTACCACACAAGAAACTATTCTCTATACATAATCATATCCTAAAATGGATATATATTTAGATTACCTATAGTGACTTAGAAACTAAGTCACTAACCATCTTGATTTTTCAAGAAAATCAGAACAACAATTCCCAATTGTTTTGACTAATCTAACAATATCCAAGCCTACTCTTAATCTAGAACCTATTCTAGAAATTTGCAACCATAAATGAAGTCAGAAAACATATAGATAAATATGCATGCAATGGATTAGAAGTTTAATTCTATATACACAATAGAATAAAGGAAACATAAGCGACAAGTTTCATAATACTACACACTACCTTAGTTATGGATTTTTAACCTAGCAGTGTCTCCCATTATTTTACGTAATACCGTAATCCCCAACGGAAAATGAAAATTCAATAATTAAATCGAATTCCATAATGGGAAGTGGACCCCATGAATATATTTCGACTCACAGCTTTGGCATGTTCTCGCCTACGTATATTCACAGGTAGACAACTCATTGTCAATCACACTCACTACGACTCTTGATTTTTAGTCCTGCCTGTTTCTCGTTGTCACAGTTTTGGCACGTTCACAGGAGGCGTATCAAAGCTTTACTTGTCAGTAACAAACTCAAGCTACCGATGTAGTCCTGACAGCTTTGGCACATTCAGGATTTCCACTTTCACTTGAATTTGTCACTTATCATATAAGTTCTACCGGCTCAAATGAACTATCATCAGCCATAACTGCACAGCTTTGGCACGATACAGCTACAACATCAAGAAAACATTCGCATCTGTACTGACAAGGCGGACCAAGAAACAAGTATTACTAATACTAGTTACTTTAATGCCTTATTTAAGCGGGGATATTCTTAAAGAAGGTTTTACACTACATCAAATGCATATATTTAATCTAGATAAATTTCTCAATAATTTAATTCTACCTGGGAAAACATAACTTAACCTAACCATTAAATCACTGTTATGTTTTCTGTTAGAATAGAACCGAAAAATTAAGAAACATCTAAATTACATGCATGTGCAAATATCAAAATTGGATTATATATCATATATCAAGCATGATAAATGTAATGGATGAAAGATCAGACCCGCTCTGATACCAATTTTGTTGGGATTTTCTCAAAGGCGTAGACGGAAGCGCGGTTCAAGCGAAATCGTAACTTTAGAAACTTTTAAACTAACCGAATAAATTATTCAATATCCCATATGAATAATTCATTCATATTTCACATAAACATATTTATTCGATATCTAGTAATGACATAAATAATTAAGAAATACCATGAAACTTTTACGAAAATATTTTTCCGTAAAATGACATAAAACATATTTTTATCCGAACTGACCAACTAATACACATGGGGGTTGTCCAGGTCAACCCCAATAGTACTTAGGCAGTTCATGGGCTGCCCGAACAGTGACCAATTCACTGTTTGGATAGCGGACACCCGGTAAGCTCGAAACTCACCTGGTAACACCGTTTTTCACCGTTCTCGCGTATTTCAACTTCGAAATAATTTTCGGCAATTGTTCCAATGCCAAAAACACATCCAATACATTTATACAACATAATTTTCATCACCAAAATCACATAAATTCCAGATCTGATTTGGTAATCAAAATGCATTAAAATACAAAGACCCTGGTTGTCCAACTATTTCTTGTATTATTGGAAATCAAAACATTGAACATGCTTTACTGATCTTGGAGCTAGTGTAAATTTACTTCCATTTTCGGTTTACCAACAACTAAATATCGGTGAAATGAAACCAACATCGACTACTCTTTTACTTGCCGATAGATCAGTTAAGGTACCAAAAGGAATTGTGGAAGATGTGTTATTGCAAATCGATAAATTCGTATATCCTGTGGATTTTATTATTTTAGAAACACAACCTGTGGCAGACAGTTATAAGCCAATCCTTGTAATACTTGGTCGCCCATTTTTAGCGACAGCTAACGCTTTAATTAATTGCAGGAATGGAATCATGAATCTTTCTTTTGGCAATATGACATTAGAGCTAAATATTTTTAACATGTGCAAACAACCATATGATGAAGATAATGAAAATGAAAACGTAGAAACAATTGAACCTATTGTGGAGGAGCATATTCATGGGAGTTTATTTGACATTATGGAATTTTTTACTGCTAATTTTGTTGAGTCAAGTGTGCAAATAAATTCGGATATTACTAATGATTTTCTATTTGACTCTACACATGTATTGGAAGACGAGGG
>SKCR01041211.1:0-15684 GCA_019454045.1 Zanthoxylum bungeanum
TGTCATAAAAATATATATGTATGACTTCATGTTCACAAGATTGAAGTGGAATTGATGTGAACAGTATACTCTATGATATTTGAGCTTTGTTTTGAATGTTTCTTATGAGATTTGCACATGAATAGATAGGTAAATATAAAAAATTTGACATGGATAATGTATAAATGATAACAACTATTGATAAATTTGAACTCGTCGTAACTTTGTAAATTTGAAAAACATCTAATGTAATTGATTTTAAATGTTTTGTTAGTAGTATTAGCATGGTTACTTACTGAGTTCTTATAACTCACACCAAACCCGTTTACTAGTTTTGCAGGTTGGCTTTCAGAATGGTCAACCACGACAGCTTATGAAGTCATGCTCGAGACGTGGATTTGTTGGGTTTTCTAGGTCAAACCAAGATCAAATTAAGCGATGAAAAGTGCGAATACATCAAAGTCAAGTTACGGAATACTCACTTTGATCGGCTTTTGCGATGCGAAGAACAACAAAAATATTCCTTGAAGCTCTCGGCCAATGTCCCTTTACGCTCCTTGTAGTTTCGGTTAACCCCTCTTTGTGTGCTCCAAGCTCCAAGCTTTGTGAATGGATTCCATGCTCAAGAGTTGGTTTCCCTATCACCTTTGTGAGACTCCATTGGTGTGCTAGCACTCTTGAAGATTTGCAACAAATCTTCTTCTTCTTTCTTATATCTCTCGGCCAAGGAGAGAAATAGAGAGAAAAATTGGCTTCAAAGCCGTGAGTTGAGGGAGAGGAAATTGGCTCACTGCCGAGTGAGGGAGAGGAGAGAAGATGAAGTTGTTGTGTGTTTTGATTTCAAAAATCAAATACAATAATTCAATTTCCAAAATTGGTACAAGGCATTAATGCCTCCAACAACTCACATCACCAAAAGGTGACTTGCATCACATCACTCAAAGTGACTAATGATGTGACGCTTGATGTGACTTATGGGCCCCACTTGATTCAAAATGCGAGTGGTCCCGCAAACACTCCCGGGCTCGGGTTCGCTAATTCCGAATTAACGAATTTTCCGTTGCGACGTAATTAAATCAAATTTAATTAAATAATTATGCCTAGCAAAATTACTATTCACGTCGCTAGCGAATTAATTCTAAATTAACTCGTTCTCCCGAATTAAAATCTAATTTTAATTCCGTGTCGAAATCTAATTTCGTATAATATATCGAATATATTATTTTATCGATTAATTCCAAATTAAGCGTTTTCTCTCTTTAAATAATATTTTATCTCAGATAAAATATCTCCGTAATTAATCCTAGATTAATTTTCTC
The DNA here is from genome assembly GCA_019454045.1 of Zanthoxylum bungeanum. Taxonomy (NCBI): domain Eukaryota; kingdom Viridiplantae; phylum Streptophyta; class Magnoliopsida; order Sapindales; family Rutaceae; genus Zanthoxylum; species Zanthoxylum bungeanum. The sequence continues at coordinate 1,299 of SKCR01041211.1, forward strand.
TCTCTAATAATTAATCCTAGATTAATTATATCTGAGTCATACGTCATCAGTGAATCTTCGGGAAGCGACCCATGAGATCTCCGGATATGTTGGGAGTAAATCCGGTCGAAGCTGGAATTGTGTTTGCCCCGTACGAAGCACATATTGGATCTCTGGTAACTAGTCTCTATAATCGGATAATCATGACCTAGTCATATTATCCCGATAGCTGCAGCATATAAGAGCACCAATTCCGTATCCTACGTGACCATCATCTCCATATGACTGAAGTGATACTTCCATCTTGACATCACACCCAATACACTACGATTCTCAATATACCCAGAAGAGGTGTACACAGAACATGTTAAAGCCCTGGACGACCAAAACCAAAGTATATTGATTGTCGCAAGTATTAGCGGTGCAAGTCTCAGGTTAAGACCAAATACATCTACCCTGATTCAGACTTCCATAGACACATAGTCATACTACCAATGGAATTCAGAGGGGTCTATCCAGAGCGAAGCTGTTTCTGTACCATCGGTAAACACAACCTCCTATTACACTTGCATGAGTATCCAATACCCAAATATAGGAGAACTATGCAGTTATGCTCCCATAACACGCACAAGTGCAATACTAGTCTATTCCGCATTATCGATGTCCAATCTCGATAATTCTACGACTAGGGATGTTTTAATGATTAAACCTTCATGGATTGATACTGGCTCATATCTTATCAATCTGGAACTAATAATATAGAATTTTATCATTTATGTATCTTGGTAATCCAATTACAAATGATAAAAGAGAAATTTCCTTTGTCACATAGTTAATTTCTACAACAACACTATGTTCTGTACAAATAGTGATGCTATGGGTCATAATTGTCCAACAATCTCCCACTTGGCCTATAGACAATCACTCAAGTGTCCTACACTTGAACTATGTATGGTTCGCTCAAACTTCTGCTGAGAAACTGCTTTCGTTAGCGGATTTGCAAAGTTATCATCTGATGCGATTTATTCGATCATCACATCGCTACGATGTATGATCCGAACGAATTAGATGAATAGTAGAAGTATATACTTGGATATTTGATGAGACCATTAATTCTTTAGCCTGTGCTGTAGCCTAGCTTAGTTGCTAACAGAACTACTCTTAATCCAATTAGGATTATTTAGATCCTAAGTGCTTTTATTGATGCCTCAGCTGCAGCAATATTCCGCTTTTGTTGTTTATTCGGCAACAATATCTTGCTTGGAAGATTTCCAGCTCACTCTTCCGTTATTCAAACTATATAGTACCTTTATTACGACTTATAGTCGTTATTGTCGGTTAGGAAACTTGCAGCAGTGAACCAAGTCACTTCCAGTTCTCATTCTCCATAGCTTAAGAAAGCATCCTTAGTTCATCTAAGATACTTAAGGATGTTCTTAACATCAATCCAGTGACTATCACTTGGATTGGCATGATTGTGACTCCATATGCTCAAAGCATATGAGACACCAGGTCGCATACATTTTTTTCAATGTACGAGTTCTCGGATAGTGCCAACAACTTTTAGATCTATCCCAGTAGATCTTTATTCCTAGAATAAAGGTTGTCTCTCCCAAGTATTCTACGGATAATTTTCATGAAAGCCAAGCTTTCACCGATTGTATTATGAGAATGACATTTCCAAGAAATGATATATCATCATTATTTAGAACATTCACTGTCAGTGCGCTCCCACTAACCTCCTTATATACACAAGAATTATCTTCATTTTGAATTAAATCATATACTATTATGATTACATCAAAACGCTGGTTCCAAGTGTTGGAATTTCTAGGTCCATAGGATCAAATAATAAACATGAAACAAGTGCGAATACAAATCGAGAAAGTAACAGGAATACTCACATCGATCGGTTGAGTGACGCGGAGGCAACAAAAATGAACTTACTGCCTCACTTCACTACTCGGCAGTGAGCAGCCCAACTCACTGGTTTGGCGCCATTGGAGGATCATCTTCGAGCTCCAAGCTTCGTCGAATGGTTCCTGGCTCATGGGTGAACTTCCTTATCACCTTCGCATGTCTCTCGGAGTGCTAGCTCTCTTGAAATTTGCCACAAATCTCAAGCACTTTGCTTCCCTTTTCCTTCACTGCTCACGGTAGTACACTGCCAGAACCAGAAGAAAAATAAGCCCTATTGGGCGTGAATGATGAAGAGAAATGGAGGAGAGAGAGATTTGTGTGTTATGTTTTGTTAGCAAAATTGGTAATATAATTTCCAAAACCAATACCAAATTTTTCCCTCCAAAAACCAATCCATAAATTCCAACCACACACATCAAGTCACATCTACTTCCATCAAACAGTGAATAGTGACTGGCGTCAATCACTCAAAGTGAAAGACATCCATCACTTGATTGAAAAATGATGTGACGCTAGTTGCGACTAGCGATTTGACGCTTGATTTGATTTGCCGCACTCGAATTTGAAATACGAATGCGCTCGTAAATAATCTCGGGCTCGGGTTCGCTAATTCCAAATTAACGAACTTTCTGTTGCGTCGTTATTAAATCTAATTTAATAAAATAATCATGCCAAGCATAATTACTATTCACGTCGCTAACTAATTAATTCTAAATTAATTCGTTCGCCCGAATTAAAATCTAATTTTAATTCCTCGTCGAAATCCAATTTCGTTTAATATATCGAATATATTAATTTACCGATTAATTCCAAATTAATCGCTCTCTCTTTATCGATATTTTATCCCAGATAAAATATCTCCGCAATTAATCCCATATTAATTTTCTCTCTCATCTAATTAATCCCAGATTAATTAAAAGTGTGAGTCATACGTCATCGGTGAATCTTTGGGAAGCGAACCATGAGATCCCCGGATATGTTGGCAGTAAATTCGGTTGTCGAACTATCCGAACACGTAAGTACCTCGTACTACGTTTATACCGAATTACAAGACAAGGTTGGCTTCTAGCAAAGCGCCATGCCTCCCTAATTCTCTGGAAATATCCTTACAGGAATAAGGATCTATATCAAGCGTAGTATACCGTAGTATTGCGTATTTCTGTCCAGTATTAGATGATCACATGCAAGGCCTGAGGCTGGTACAGTGTCTGCCCAGTACGATGCCTATATCGGATAACGAGCAACTAGTCTCTTTATAATCGGATAATCATGACCAAGTCATATTATCCCGACGGTTGCAACCTTTATAGAGAACCAGTCTGTATCCCTGCGCGATCATCAACTCCAAATGACTGGAGTGACACTTCCGTCTTGACATCAGACCCAACACACTACGATTCTCGATATACCCAGAATTGGCGTACACAGGAACAGGTTGATGAGTGATATTTATATCACTATTTCCCACTCATTTAACCTAATATTTTATATAGTTTCTTGAGTTTGTGAATATTTTGATATGTTTTGTGTTATTTTGTAGATAAATAAAGTTTCAGGACATTCTGGAGCTGATTTGGAGCAAAAATGTGAAAAATGGCAAAAAGGGCATTTTGGTAATATCTCGCGTCGCGACGCCTAACATGCGCCGAACAGTGCTAACGTGCGCCGGGTCCACAAATCAGAATCTGAGAAAAGTTTGACTTCCACGTCAGCGCCACGTCATCATCAGTCAATCAGGAAGTTCCACGTGTCGCAATTCTACGGTGCCGATAATCTCTTTCCCACGTGTCGCCACATCACCGCCACGTCAGCGCCAATCATTGAGTATCTAATCCTTATCTGACACGTGGCGGATAAGAATCTCATCGACCAATCAAAAGCCGCCACGTGTCACAATAATCGAAGCCCAACCACCTCGCCACGTGTCACCTTATCAGCTTATCCAGAATCTGCAAACCGACGAACCAGAGCGTGCCACGTCGACAGAAGCTGGTGTCGCGACGCCAAGACCTTCAGCGTCGCGACGCCCAGACCCTACCGAGGCCTATAAATAGAGCTTCAAATTTCAGAACTTGTTGCACCACACTCTCTCATCTCTTTGATGTAAAGAGATTGTTTCTCTCTCTACTTTCTTTTAATTTTTAGTTTTTTTTTTAGTTTTTATAATTAATTTTAATTACATTTTGTAATAATAGTAATTGAATTTTTACTTTTTACTTTTTACAGTTTTTACTATTTACCATGAGGAGGTAACTTCCCCAGCTAGGGTGAAAGGTAATTCTTTTACTGTTACTATTTAGATTAATCTCCCTTAAAAATAATATATTCACTATTTAAAATATTGACTTAAAAAGGATACCGCCAGATTGGTCGCTTGGTAATTCAATTTAATATGGTTTAAACCTGACTAATAAAGGATACCGCCAGATTGGTCGGTTGGTAATTAAATTTTGGTTCCGCCTTTATGGCTGGTTGGACTTAATCAGGTTACCGCCTATATGGCTGGTTGGTGAAATAATCACAAGTTTATATATTATTTTATGGGAGATATCTAAATTAGTAGTAGTAAAAGTAATTCCTTTTACCTTAGCATTTTATTTTATTGTAATTTTCTTTTCAGTATTTACTTTACCACATTTTTACTTTATATCTTTTTTTTTTCAAGTTTTTACTAGCCCTAATTATGTGTGGTAACTAAATTAGTTATCTGGGGTTGTGATGACTTTTAATATAACCGGTTTATAAGGGGTTAGATTATAGCTTGGTTAATATAAAGATTTATTTATTGAGTCTTAATCTTAATGTTTTTTCATTAACTGGCCATTAATAAAATTGAACTGGGAAACTTAAAACGAACTAGACATAAGGATTTTAAGTTTAAGACCTTAGACTCAATAGTCCACGATCTTCCTTGAGGATAGATAACTCTTTAATAGATTTCCTTACAGGATAGACATATACCTGTCGGGCGGGGGTAGCCATAATTGGAACTTAAACTTAATGAATCCAGATAATTTGGTTGACATAGACATATGGTTCAATTGGGTTAAACTGGGTATTTGTGTCTGACAATCGACAGAGGCTTACACATAATTTAGTGTTCCAGGTTAATGAATCAATATATTACCCAACTTTAAGATAACCACTTCATCTTTAAAATGATATTGGAAGAAATCACAACCCTAGATGTTAGTTTTTAATATTGAATTTTCTTAAAACCTACTTTTCGAACAATTTTATTTACTTGTTTTTAAAATTTAGAATCGTCACCATTTCAAATCAATCAAACAACCTGTTAGATACTAGTAATCATTTGACCTCATAAATTAATAGATTAGATATTAAGTCCTCGTGGGATCGATATTTTTATACTACTTGAATGATACGTGCGCTTGCGTTATACGTGTGTGTTTACGCCGGTCAAGTTTTTGGCGCCGTTGCCGGGGACTTATTTATCTTTTAATATTAGTTTATGGGTTAGATACGTTACTTGTATCTAATTTCTTTTTACTTATTGTTTTTGCTTTTCTTGTGTTTCAGGTTCTCAGAAACTACATGAGACGAACCAGAAGCTTTGAACTCCGACCGCTTGACCCAGAAATTGAAAGAACCATCAGACAGTTGAGAAGGGAAAGGCGAGAAGGCCAAGAAGCTTTAGTCAACATGGAACCTGAACCTTTGAACGTTGCACCACCAATTCCCATTTGAGACAAAACCATTCCGGTGGTTGACAGACTCATTTCTTGTATTATACTTCCTCCCTTACTAGAAAATGCATGTGACATCAAAACATGCATTCAGATGATTCAGCACTCAGTTCAGTTCGGGGGGAATGCAATTGAAGATCCTAATTCCCACATCAGCAACTTCCTGGAAGTTTGCGGCACCTTTAATTACAACCGAGAAGCTGAAGAAGCAATGAGACTGCGTGTTTTTCCATACTCTTTGAAAGACAGAGCTAAAGCTTGGCTACATTCACTACCAGCAGGTTCCATCACAACTTGGAACACTTTAGCCACCAAATTTCTTGCAAAGTACTTCCACCAGCCAGAACGGAAAACTAAGGAATGACATCACATCCTTTGTACAACAAGATTCAGAATCCCTATGCGAAGCTTGGGAAAGATTCAAAGATTTACTCCGGAAATGTCCTCACCATGAGATTCCAAAATGACTTCAAGTCCAAACATTCTATAATGGGCTTTCTAGGGATCTTGGAATAATGGGAACCACAATCGATGCTGCTGCTGGAGGAACCTTGATGAAAAAGGAGAAGATCAAGTCTGGGACCTAATCGAAAAATGGCCAACAACAATTCCTTGTGGCCAACAGAAAGGAGCATGATCCAAAGAATTGCAGGAATTTATGAAAGTGGAGCCAATACAGCAGTCAACGCCAAGCTAGATCAGATATGCAAATTCATGGAGACTCTTACCACTGGATCCATAAGTTCACCATATGGTGGAGCACCAGAACTAAATCAACTTGAAGAGACGGTGTATTTTGTCAACAATTTCAACAGACAGAGGAACAATCCATATTCCAACACCTACAACCCAGGGTGGAGGAATCATCCTAATTTTTCATGGAGCAACAATTCAGGCCAACAGCAGAACTATCCACCACCTGAATTCCAGCAACATAACAAAAGCCAAGAGCAGGCAAATGAACCAGGAATAACAGAAGTGTTGACCTACTTGAAAAAGATAGAAGCAAAACACGACTCTCAAGCAGCAAGATATGATGCTCTGTTTCAAAATCAAGTAGCATTGAATCAAAGCCATTCAGCCTCTATCAAAGCACTAGAGAATCAAATCGAACAACTGGCAAATGCTCAGAGTTACAGACCGCCAGGTACCCTTCCTAGCAACACAGAGCCAAATCCAAGAAACATGGGGAAGGAGCAATGTCATGCCATCATGTTAAAAAGCGGTACTGAAATCAACAAAGAAATTGGAGCAAAAACAGCTGCTGAGGAAGTTAAAAAAGAAACAAAGCAACAGATGGAGGAAAAAGAAGCAAAGGAAAAAGAACAGATCATTCCACCTCCACCTTTTCCTCAACGTCTTCAGAAGAACAAATTGGACAAGCAGTTTTCTCGGTTCCTAGAGATCTTCAAAAAGCTGCATATCAACATTCCATTTGCAGAAGCGTTAGAAGAAATGCCCAGCTATGCCAAATTCATGAAAGATATTCTTTCACGAAAACGGAGATTGGGAGATTACGAGACAGTAGCATTAACAGAAGAATGCATTGCCATCATTCAGAGGAAACTTCCCCTGAAGTTGAAAGATCCTGGCAGTTTCACTGTTCCTTGCGTCATAGGAGAACATAACTTTGGTAAGGCTTTGTGTGATTTAGGTGCGAGTGTTAACTTGATGCATTTCTCTATTTTCAGGAAATTACAGATTGGAGAAACAATGCCAATTTCAGTCTCACTACAACTTGCTGATAGAACGCTCGTATTTCCAAGAGGCGTAGTTGAGGATGTGCCGGTCAAGGTTGACAAATTCATTTTCCCAGTAGATTTTATTATCCTTGATATAGAAGAAGACGTAGACGTGCCAATCACCCTCGGGAGACCATTCTTGGCTACAAGTCGAACCATTATTGATGTACAAAAAGGAGAACTAACCATGAGGGTACAAGACCAAGAAGTAACATTCAATGTTTTCAAGGCCATGAATTTCCCAGATGATGAAAAGAAGGAGGAATGTTTCAAACTTGATGTGATACACAGATGATGCACACTAACAACTCTAATGCATGCAAAGTTCTACTGACAAACTTAAATCATGTCAATTGTCTGTGGAACCTAAAGATAAAGCGTCTTTTGTACTGAAGAAGCCAATTCTTACACTACAAGCAACAAAAGAGAAAAAGTTCCACCAACTCAACGAATTGGAGGAATTTCACAATCAGCCTTTTGAGGATGCCAAATTGTACAAAGAAAAGGGCAAGAAAAGACATGATGAGAAGTTAGTGCGCATACAACTGGAACCAGGGTAGAAGGTACTGTTAAACAAATCAAGGGTGAAATTCTTCCCATGGAAGCCAAAATCACGGTGGTCAGGTCCATTTGTGATCACCAAAGTTTTACCAAAAAGAGCTGTTGAGATACATGATCCTGACGCTAACAAAACTTTCAAGGTCAAAAACAAGCGTGTCAAGCACTACTGGGGAGAATCATTTGAGCGACAAAAAGAAAGTGTCACACTTTCAGATCTAGCCTAACGTTCAAGAAGTCAAGTCTGGCTGACGACTTTAAACTTAGCGCTAGCAGGGAGGCAACCCATGCAATTTTTGTATATAATGTGATTTGGTGTGATTTATTTTTGTGTGTTTAATTTTTGCAGGTTTAGTTATTTCAAGATGGAATAAGCTCTCGCAAATCTTCGCAAGCAATTTCCTTCTCTCCCTCAAAAATCTCTGATGAAAGTTTACAAAGCTCGCTTGGAACGGATGAGACTACTGATGATCAAAGGTATTCGTAATGACATTCGTTGGGTTATTGAAGCACGAGTCCGATTGGCAGGTGATTCTTCTGACTCTTATATTTCAAATCTGCCTGGTTTTAGAAGAAGCACCTATGCAAAGAAACGTAGAGCTAAGCAAATGGGTGTTTGTTACAAATGTGCACGCTGGAATTGCAATACTCGTTGTCGTTCTTTAGGAATGGTGTCTGATAATCGCGAAGACAAAATTAAATTCATTAGGGATGACTTGAGTAATGAGTCTTTAGATGATATATCTTTGACTCCTGAGACGCATCCCAGTGGATATGTTCACATAGCCATTCGTAAATTACAAACACAATTTCAAAAAGAAAGACAACAGTTAAGTCTTGGGAATCTGACTCAAAAAGACCATGTTTGCCAATTTATAAGAAAATTGGATGGGAAATTTGTCCCTGACGCATAGACGTCAATTAAGCCGTTACTTTTCTTGTAAATATTATATCTCTTTGTCTTTTCTTAATAATTGTGATTTATTTTGTTGTTTTCTTTTAATTTTCTCCGACATGATCCAGACCTTTTTGACTATCACGATATTAATTCGCTACTAATCATCCTCTGGAAGATACTTGTGCTATTTTTACTCACCCTTTTCAGGTACTATAAATTCAGCCCGTCATTGCACTTAGGAAGGCATCCAGAGTTGAGAAAGAAATACATAAAAAAAATGGAAGCCACTTCAAGAAGACGAGTTGAAAACATCTGTGTATTTTGCAGTAGTAGTTTTGGTGTTAAGCCACAATACGTAGAAGCAGCACAAGAATTGGGCCTAGTCTTAGCTGCAAGGAATATGCACTTAATATATGGCGGAGGCAATCTTGGACTTATGGGGATCGTTTCAAAGGCTGTACAGGAAGGAGGCAGTCACATTTTGGGAATCATCCCAAAACCCTTGGCAGAGGCAAATCTTATTGGATCATCAAACAGAGAGGAACTTATTGTGCCAGGTATGTCTGAACGACTGGTAGAAATGATTAACCGTGCTGATGCTTTTATCGCTTTGCCAGGTGGCTTGGGCACATTGGAGGAAATTTTTATAGTTCTATCTTGGGCGAACCTGAACATACACCAGAAAACGCTTGGACTACTTAACGTTGATGGATTTTATGATTTTCTTTGTGTGTTTCTTGATGATGCTCGGAGAAATTGGTACGTGTCAAAACCTTTAAAAGAACTCCTCTTCACTGCCAGAACTGCTCCGGATCTAATAGACCAACTCATAGCCTATGAACCACAAGTTGACCCTATCATTTCAAAGATAAATTGGTCCGATGACGATCGTGGTAAGAGGCGTCAGATTAATCTGGATTTTAACCTTTAATTTCCTGTATATTTTCAGCTAACCAGGTACGACATTCTTAACTCTCCTTTTACTATTTAAGACATTGGGGACAATGTCTCATTTAGGTTTGGGGGAGGAATTAGTTGATCAGTACCTTGTTTTTTTAGTTTGTGTGTTGTTTTTATTTTTTAGTCCAAAATTTTTTTAACAAAACAAAAAAAAAATTTGAAAAATTTTCAAAAAATTACAAAAATATTTTGTGTTGTTGTGTTTTTATTTTGACTAAAAAGGTGAAATTGGTAAAAGATAGCCGCGTAAGGAGTTTCCACTCCTGAGACGTACGAAAAAAACCATTTTTGAAACAAGTTAATTTTTTTTGGATTTCATTTTGAATTTTAATTTGTGAATTCTCCTTAACCAACTGAAAAAATGATGGCTTTCTTCATAAAAATCAGTTGTAAGGTGATATTCTCCTTTTGCAGTATTATCAACATACATAGTAACATACAGACATGAGCTATATTTGAAAGTTTGTAATATTCAGTGCTCTAGTTTAATTGGAGGAAGCATCTCAAAAAGCAGTGGAGTAAAAAAAAAAAAAATCTGAGATCCGAGTTATTAAGTCTGTAAGGGTGTTTTAACACCTAGTGCCCTAAAACCAACTGGTTTGGGAGTCACTGGCCCAAAGCTCGCTACATGGATCAAAGATGCTGCAAAAATATATATATCCGAAATCTGAGGGTGTCTTAACACCTGGTGCCCTAAAGCCAACTGGTTTGGGAGCCACCGACCCAACACTCGTTACATAGATGGAAGATATTGTATATAAATAAAAATTAGAAAAAAAAAATCAAAGAAAAAATTAGAAAAATCAGAAAAAAATATTCCATTGCTACCAAATGGTGTGAAATCTGATAGAACTTTAGGACAAAAATATTACTCTCTTATCAACTGCACTTATGACTGTTGTGGGCAAAAATGAGTTGATTAATATCTTGTTGGATGTGTATATGAAGAATGGTAAAATTAATCGGAGAATTTACTTATTTTGTAATTTAGAAAGAAACAAAACAACTAGTAACTTGGAATAGAAGTTTCACCTGATTAGTCACTAACATCTTTAATCTCTTTTCGCTTGTCTTTTTGCTTTTGTGTGCATTAGTTTCACTACCTTTTTACTTTTATAAAATGTTTGTGGGTAGCATTGCTGTAAACCCTCACGAGACTACAACTCGTCCACTAGGGACACCTAGGGGTTTAAAGGCTTGTTGCATACGCTAAATACAACCGTGATCCCTACGAAAGTGGCTTAGTTAATTTATTTATGTTATTTTACTCTATGTTTTGCTTGAGGACTAGCAAAATGTTAGGTTTGGGGGTGTGATGAGTGATATTTATATCACTATTTCCCACTCATTTAACCTAATATTTTATATAGTTTCTTGAGTTTTGTGAATATTTTGATATGTATTGTGTTATTTTGTAGATAAATAAAGTTTCAGGATATTCTGGAGCTGATTTGGAGCAAAACTGTGAAAATTTGCAAAAAGGGCATTTTGGTAATATCTCGCGTCGCGACGCCAAGACATTCCGCGTCGCGACGCCTAACGTGCGCCGAACAGTGGTAACGTGCACCGGGTCCACAAATCAGAATCTGAGAAAAGTTTGACTTTACTAAAATGCACCGTGCCACGTGTCAGCATCACAGCCGATCTGCTAACATGCGCCGTGACACGTGTCAGCATCCTACGGTGCCGACAGTCACCATCGCCTCGTGTGCCACGTGTCACTCCACATCATTGCCACGACATCATCCACATCACCAGGTTGACCAAGTCAAGCTTCCACGTCAGCGCCACGTCATCATCAGCCAATCAGGAAGTGCCACGTGTCGCAATTCTACGGTGCCGACAGTCTCTTTCCCACGTGTCGCCACGACACTGCCACGTCAGCGCCACGTCAGCATCAATCATTTAGTATCTAATCCTTATCTGACACGTGGCGGATAAGAATCCTATCGACCAATCAGAAGCCGCCATGTGTCACAATAATCGAAGCCCAACCACCTCGCCACGTGTCACCTTATCAGCTTATCCAGAATCTGCAAACCGATGAACCAGAGCGTGCCACGTCGACAGAAGTTGGCGTCGCGACGCCAAGACCTTCAGCGTCGCGAAGCCCAGACCCTACCGAGGCCTATAAATAGAGCTTCAAATTTCAGAATTTGTTGCACCACTCTCTCTCATCTCTTTGATGTAAAGAGAGAGTTTCTCTCTCTACTTTCTTTTAATTTTAGTTTATTTTTTAGTTTTGTAATTAATTTTAATTACGTTTTGTAATAATAGTAATTTAATTTTTAATTTTTTACTTTTTACAGTTTTTTACTATTTACCATGAGGAGGTAACTTCCCCCAGCTAGGGTGAAAGGTAATTCTTTTACTGTTACTATTTAGATTAATCTCCCTTAAAAATAATATATTCACTATTTAAAATATTGACTTAAAAAGGATACCGCCAGATTGGTCGGTTGGTAATTCAATTTTAATCTGGTTTAAACCTGACTAATAAACGATACCGCCAGATTGGTCGGTTGGTAATTAAATTTTGGTTCCGCCTTTATGGCTGGTTGGACTTAATCAGGTTACCGCCTATATGGCTGGTTGGTGAAATAATCACAAGTTTATATATTATTTTTTATGGGAGATATCTAAATTAGTAGTAGTAAAAGTAATTCCTTTTACCTTAGCATTTTTTTTATTGTAATTTTCTTTTCAGTATTTACTTTACCCATTTTGCATTTTTACTTTATATCTTTTTTTTTCAAGTTTTTACTAGCCCTAATTATGTGTGGTAACTAAATAGTTATCTGGGGTTGTGATGACTTTTTATATCACCGTTTATAAGGGGTTAGATTATAGCTTGGGTAATATAAAGATTTTTTATTGAGTCTTAATCTTAATGTTTTTTCATTAACTGGCCATTAATAAAATTGAACTGGGAAACTTAAAACGAACTAGACATAGGATTTTAAGTTTAAGACCTTAGACTCAATAGTCCCACGATCTTCCTTGAGGATAGATAACCCTTTAATAGATTTCCTTACAGGATAGACATATACCTGTCGGGCGGGGGTAGCCATAATTGGAACTTAAACTTAATGAATCCAGATAATTTGGTTGACATAGACATATGGTTCAATTGGGTTAAACTGGGTATTTGTGTCTGACAATCGACAGAGGCTTACACATAATTTAGTGTTCCAGGTTAATGAATCAATATATTACCCAACTTTAAGATAACCACTTCATCTTTAAAATGATATTGGAAGAAATCACAACCCTAGATAGTTTTTAATATTGAATTTTCTTAAAACCTACTTTTCGAACAATTTTATTTACTTGTTTTTAAAATTTAGAATCGTCACCATTTCAAATCAATCAAACAACCTGTTAGATACTAGTAATCATTTGACCTCATAAAATTAATAGATTAGATATTAAGTCCTCGTGGGATCGATATTTTTATACTACTTGAATGATACGTGCGCTTGCGTTATACGTGTGTGTTTACGCCGGTCAAGTTTTTGGCGCCGTTGCCGGGGACTTATTTATCTTTTAATATTAGTTTATGGGTAGTTAGATACGTTCTTGTATCTAATTTCTTTTTACTTATTGTTTTTTTGCTTTCTTGTGTTTCAGGTTCTCAGAAACTACATGAGACGAACCAGAAGCTTTGAACTCCGACCGCTTGACCCAGAAATTGAAAGAACCATCAGACAGTTGAGAAGGGAAATGCGAGAAGGCCAAGAAGCTTTAGTCAACATGGAACCTGAACCTTTGAACTTTGCACCACCATTCCCATTTGAGACAAACCATTCCGGTGGTTGACAGACTCATTTCTTGTATTATACTTCCTCCCTTACTAGAAAATGCATGTGACATCAAAACATGCATTCAGATGATTCAGCACTCAGTTCAGTTCGGGGGGAATGCAATTGAAGATCCTAATTCCCACATCAGCAACTTCCTGGAAGTTTGCGGCACCTTCAATTACAACCGAGAAGCTGAAGAAGCATGAGACTGCGTGTTTTTTTCCATACTCTTTGAAAGACAGAGCTAAAGCTTGGCTACATTCACTACCAGCAGGTTCCATCACAACTTGGAACACTTTAGCCACCAAATTCTTGCAAAGTACTTTCCACCAGCCCGAGCCGAACCGGAAAACTGAGGAATGACATCACATCCTTTGTACAACAAGATTCAGAATCCCTATGCGAAGCTTAGGAAAGATTCAAAGATTTACTCCGGAAATGTCCTCACCATGAGATTCCAAAATGACTTCAAGTCCAAACATTCTATAATGGGCTTTCTGGAATAATGAGAACCACAATCGATGCTGCTGCTGGAGGAGCCTTGATGGCAAAATGAGAAGATCAAGTCTGGGACCTAATCGAAGAAATGGCCAACAACAATTCCTTGTGGCCAACAGAAAGGAGCATGATCCAAAGAATTGCAGGAATTTATGAAAGTGGAGCCAATACAGCAGTCAACGCCAAGCTAGATCAGATATGGAAATTCATGGAGACTCTTACCACTGGATCCACAAGTTCACCATATGGTGGAGCACCAGAACTAAATCAACTTGAAGAGACGGTGTATTTTGTCAACAATTTCAACAGACAGAGGAACAA
>SKCR01041212.1:0-15692 GCA_019454045.1 Zanthoxylum bungeanum
GTCAGTGGGAGGATAGTGATACTCGATGAAAATCGGAGTAATACTGTTCAAGGCACGAAGTCCTTAATGGAACACAAATAGTTCATCTATGATGAATCTATACCATTAATCTTTAAATACATAAGAACTTCGTAGATTGGATAGAGTCAGAAAACAACCTAGGGTATGGGTTTCTGATCTAACCTCATAAAGATGTCAATCTTATGGAGGTGTACCATCCGACTACGTTATGAGGAAGTGATACGAGGTATCGACTCCCTGTTATGGCAAAGTGCCATGAGTCCGAAATGGATTCCATGTATAACAACTATGTTTGGATACTAGTTGTTGTACCACAAGGCGTTGTGCCTATGGTACATTAAAACGTCTTCAAGGAAAACATACATGGAAGGCAACATACCAACGTACAAAGCTAAGCCTTTGACGGAAAGGTATCGTTATCAACATTATGTTAATAACGGTTCAACCTTTTACCTGTTACCATGGTAAATCCATTTTGAAGATGCTTATTGATAACTGTATATTTCATCTATGAAATATGTCAGTTACAGATCAAAATCGCTTTCCTGAAAAGGAAAACCTTTTGGAGGATGTTTACAACATCCTGACGATTTTGTATAACCGACAAACAAGGTTTGCGGGTTATTCGATCCATGTTTGGATTGATGCAAGCATAAGGTTCTTGGAACTGTTGTTTTGAAATAATCATAATGGTTTATGATTTGACTCAAAACGAAATAATTCTTGTGTATATAAGGAGGTTAGTGGGAGAGCGCACTGACAGTGAAATTCCCATAAAGCTATTGTCGAAAGCTTGGCTTTCATAGAAATTCTCCGTAGAATTCTGGGAGAACAACCTTTATTAGAGGAATAAAGATCTATTGGGATAGATTTGGAGTTGTTAACACTCTCTGGGAAATTGTACATTTAAAATGTACTTGTATTGGTGTCTCATACGCTTCGAGCATATGGAGTCACAATCGGGTCAATCCAAGTGATAGTCACTGGATTGAAGTTAAGAACATCTGTTAGTATCTCTGAGAACTAAAGATGCTATCTTAACTATGGAGAAGGAGAACTTGAAGTGACTGGGATCACCACTGCAAGTTTCCAAACGCTTAAATACTGCGGTACTATAAAGTTTGAATAACGGGACAGTGAGCTGGAAATCTTCCAAGCAAGATAACTGTTGCTGAATAAACAACAAATGCGGATTATTGCTGCAGCTGAGGCAGCAATAGAAGCCATTTGGATCGATAATAAATCTAATTAGATTAGATATAGTTCTGTTAGCAGCTGAGCTAGGCGTCAGCACAAGCTAAGGAATTAAAGGTCTCATCGACGATCCAGATATATACTTCTATATCATCTGATTCGTTCGGATCATACATCGTGGCGATGTGATGATCGTATAAATCGCGTCAAACGATAATCAAACAAATCCGCTGACGAAAATCTTTCCTCAGCAATTTGAGCGAACCTTACATAGTTCGAGTGTAGGACACTTGAGTGACTCGCTACGTGCCAAGTGGGAGATTGTTGGATAATATGACCCATAGCGTCACTATTTGCACAGAACATTGTGTTGCTGTAGCAAATTAACTATGTAACAAGGAAATTGCACTCATTTGTGATTAGATCACCATAGATATATAAATGAAGAGAGGTCCTTATGATTAGTTCCTGGATTGAGATGATATGAGACAGTATCAGTCCACGAAGGATTAATCATTAAATATCCCTAGCCGTAGTATTATCGAGACTGGACATCGATAATGCGAAATAGGCTAGTATTGCACTTGTGCGCGTTGTGAGGGCACAACGGCATAATTCTCATATATATAAGTATTGGATACTTGTGCAAGTGCGATAGGAGGTCGTGTTTCACCGATGGTACGGGAAACACCTTCGCTCTGGATAGACCCTTCGGAATCCCATTGGTATTATGACTAGGTGTCTATGGGAGACCGAAATCAAGGTAGGTTTGTATAGTCTTAACCTGAGACTTACATCGCTAATACTTACGACAATCGGTAAACTTTGGTTTTGGTGGTGGGGGATCTTAACTGGTTCTGTGTTCACCTCTTCTGGGTTTATCAGAGAGTCGTAGTGTATTGGATGTGATGTCAAGACGGAAGTGTCACTCCAGTCATAATGGAGATGATGTCACGCAGGATACGGTATTAGTGCTCTTTTAGTGATGCGCATCCAATCGTGATATTATGACCAGGTCATGAATATCCGATTATAGAGACTAGTTACCAGACATCCGATATGTGTTTCGGACGGGGCAGACACTTATCCAGCCCCAGCCCTAGCACGTGATTATCCGATACTGGACCGATATGCACAATAAAATTGTATACTACGCTTGATACAGATCTAGATATTCTTTGATGAATATGTCCGGAGAACTTGGGAAGACTTGGTGCTTTGCTAGGAGTCGACCTTGTCTCGTAAATCGGTAGAACGTAGTACTTGGTACGTACGTGATTCGGATACTCCGACGACCGTATTTACTGCCAGATTATCCGGGGATCTCATGGGTCGCTTCCCGATAATCCACCGATGACGCACAACTCGCACTCTTGAATAATCTGGGATTATAATAGAAGAGAGAGAAAATTAATCTAGGATTAATAACGGAGATATTTTATCCGGGATAAAATGTCGTCTAAAGAGAGAGAACGATTAATTTGGAATTAATCGATGAATTAATATATTCGATATATTAAACGAAATTAGATTTCGACGCGGAATTAAAATTAGATTTTAATTCGGGCAAACGAGTTAATTCAGAATTAATTCGTTAGCGACGTAATAATAATTTCGCCAGGCGTAATTATTTATTTAAATTCGATTGAATTAACGTCGCGACGTAAGCTCGGTATTTCGGAAATATCGAACCCGAACGCGTGAGTGCACGTGGGCCCACTTTCATTTGGAAACGTGTGGGGCCCACATGACACATGTCATTCTAATGCTTTGCATGTAGATAGTGTACAATGCACTCAATGTTATTGCATGGAAATTGAGTGTTTGACACTCTAAGCTATTGCATGTGTTGTGTCATAAATTTATTATTAATTTAATAAATTATGGCATAAATATAAATTGATTTTTGGTAAATCATTTTAATTAACATAACACAACTTCTTCTCTCTCAAATTTCTCTCCTCTCTCACGCCCATTTTGAGCAAAGTGTTCACTGGTTTGGAACCAGTTTGGGCGTGAGCTAAAGGGAAGCAAGAGTGGTTTCTCATGGTGAGAAATCAAGTGCTAGCACACTTACAAGTCTTGCGAAGGTGGTAGGGAGGTTCCCCATGAGACGGGATCCATCCGACGAAGATTGGAGCTCCGTTTTTTCACTCAATTTTCTGTTTTTGTAGGCAGTGGACTGCTGCAGTGAGCTTACAAAGGCAGTGCGTTTTTGGGCTTGAATCGTCTCCAAATCGACATAACCGATCAATGTGAGTATTCCGCTACCTCCGTTGATGTGTTCACACATAATTTCATGTCTTGTTTGATCTTGGGACCTTATAGAAAACCAACAAAAGATCTATTGGGATAGATTTAAAGTTAACACTCTCTGAGAAATTGTACATTTAAAATGTACGTGACCTGGTGTCTCATACGCTTTGAGCGTATGAAGACACAATCAGACCAATCCAAGTGATAGTCACTGGATTGAAGTTAAGAACATCCGTTAGTATCTCAGAGAACTAAGGATGTTGTCTTAGTCTATGGAGAAGGAGAACTTGAAGTGACTGGGATCGCTGTAGCAAGTTTCCAAACCGATAAAGACGACTATAAGTCTCAAACGGTACTATAAAGTTTGAATACCGGAACAGTGAGCTGGATATCTTCCAAGCAAGATATTGTTACCATATAAACAACAAATACAGATTATTGCTGCAGCTGAGGGAGCAATAGAAGCCATTTAGGTCGATAATAAATCTAATTAGATTAGATATAGTTGTGTTAGCGGCTGAGCTAGGCGTCAGCACAGGCTAAAGAATTAATGGTCTCATCAACGATCTAGATATATACTTCGACATTCATCTGATTCATTCGGATCATACATCATGGCGATGTGATGATCGTATAAATCGCACCAGACGATAATCATGTAAATCCGCTGACGAAAACCTTTTCTTAACAATTTGAGCCAACCGTACATAGTTCGGGTGTTAGGCACTCGAGTGACTGGCTATAGGCCAAGTGGGAGATTGTTGGACAATTATGACTCATAGCGTCACTATTTGTGCAGATCATGGTGTTGTTGTACAAATTAACTATGTGACAAAGGAGATTGCTCTCTTATCATTTGTGATTAGATCACCTTAGATGTATAAATGATGAGAGGTCCATATGATATCTTCCTGGACGGAGAATGATATGAGACAGTATCAGTCCACGTAGGATAAATCATTAAATATCCATAGTCATAGTATTATCGAGATTGGACATCGATAAATACGTAAAAGACTAGTATTGCACTTGTGCGAGTTGTGAGGGCACAACAACATAGTTCTCATATATTTGGGTATTGGATACTCATGCAAGTGTAATAGGAGGTTGTGTTTCACCGATGGTACGGGAAACAGCTTCGCTCTGGATAGACCCCATCGGAATCCCATTGGCAGTATGACTATGTGTCTATGGGAGTCCGACATCATGGTAGGTGTATTTGGTCTTAACTTGAGACTTGCACCGCTAATACTTACGACAATCAATATACTTTGGTTGAGGTCGTCCAGGGCTTTAACCGGTTCTGTGTACGCCAATACTGGGTATATTGAGAATCGTATAGTAGTGGGTGTGATGTCAAGACGAAAGTATCACTCCAGTCATAGTGGAGATGATGTCACGTAGGATACGGTGTATTAGTGCTCTTAAGTGCTGCGCGGCCATCGGGATATTATGACTATGTCATGTATATCTGATTATATAGACTAGTTACCAGACATCCGACATGTGCTTCGTACGGGGCAGACACAACTCCAGCCCCAGACCTAGCACGTGACCATCCGATACTAGATCGATATGCACTATACGATGTATAATACGCCTGATACAGATCCTTCATTCCTGTAAGGATATTTCCGGAGAATTGGGTAGGCATGGTGCTTTGCTAGAATCCAACCTTGTCTTATGAATCGGTAAAACGTAGTACTTGGTACTTACGTGTTCGGATAGTCCGACGACCGTATTTACTGCCAACATATCCGGGGATCTCATGGGTCGCTTCCCAATGATTCACCGATGATGTATGACTCGCACTATAATTAATCTGGGATTAATTCGATGAGAGAGAAAATTAATCTGGGATTAATTACAGAGACATTTTATCTGGGATAAAATATCATCTAAAGAGAGAGAACGCGATTAATTTGGAATTAATCGGTAAAATAAATTTAATAGTTAAATTTGATTTTTCTATTTAATTTATTCGAATGGGCTAAAATTAATATTTCAAATATATTAATATGAATTGGATTTCATTACGAAATTAAAGTCGGACTTTAATGTGAACGAACAAATTAATTTAGAATTAATTTGTAAACGAAGTTCGTAATATATTTGCGAGGCATCGATATTTAATTAAATTAGATTTAATTATTTAACGACGGAAGTTCGTTTAATCGGATTAAACGGAACCGAGCCGCGGTAAATGTTCGTAGAGATATTTGAATTTTGAATTCAAATATATAGGCCCATGTGTGGTAGGTGTACCTACCACCCAACTACCTTGTTTTGCTTTTTGAAAAACCATTTACCCACACTTACCAAGTTAAGGGTAAAAGTGAAATGGTTTTACGAAAAGGTGAATAACAAAAAGGGCTAACTCATTTATTTTTCATTAGATGAAAATTTGTAAAACCCTAGACAACTCTCTCTCTTTCTTCCATCTCTCTTTCTCTCTTTCTCCCTCTCAAATGTACGCCCAAGGGGCTGCCATGGACTGCCTGAAAATGGCGTGAATGAGGGAGGATATTTGAGGGTTTTGTGGCAAGATCCAAGTGCTAGCACACTCCTATGAGACATACGAAGGTGTTAGGGAAACCCACCCACGAGCCGGGAATCGTTAGACGAAGCTTGGAGCTTCATTTCTCAGCACAAAATCTGAAAACAGTGAGCAGTGGACTGCACTGCATTGGCGCCACTTTGAAGAAGGAAAATCATTTTGTTCTTCATCAAATCGTCTCAATCGATCGATATGAGTATTCTGCTACCTCCTTTGATGTATTCACACTTGTTTATCATGCTTGTTATGATCTTGGGACCTAAAAAGAAACCAACAATAGCTTCAAAAGCCTAAGATATATCAATAATTGAAAAAATAAATGAACCTGATGTAGATGCTCTCTCCTTCCTCAGCTGGGCAATGTAGTGAGGACAGTTCATTTTCCAGTGCCCGACTTTGCTGCAGTGATGGCACTTGTCATCAGAAGCCCTCTTGGGCTTGGCTATCTTTGCCTATGGCTGAGGACCAAAACCCTTCTTTTTCTTCATTTTCTTCTTCTTTCCCTTTGACCAAGTCTGGGAAGAAGCAGAAAGTGAAGTAGGTCTCGGTGGGCGAGTTGGTACTCCCTTCTTGAGGTCATCTTCCACCGTGAGCAACATCCTATGCAGCTCATGGTAGGTACAGATAATCCCATTCATGTTGAAGTAAATCACGAACTGGCGATAAGAAGCTGGGAGTGAACCAAGAATGACACTCCTACTGAGAATTTCATTAACAATGAGATTATGTTGCCTCAATTGATCGATCAAATCGATCATCTGAAGAACATGCGGGCTAACAACTTGCCACTCATCCACTCGCGCATGGAACAGTTCCATTGCGACCTTGTGAACAACAACTTGTTCTTGGTTCTCAAACGATTGTCGTGTCATCATATTATACGCATCTGATATGTCATAGTATTGTTTCTTGAGTCCCGGAGACAGTGAACTTAAGATATATGACTTAAATTTTCAGTTAACATCTTTCCAAGTATGAAAAACTTGGTGTTCCTCCGGTGTTGTGTCCTCTGCCACTGCAAGGGGCAACGGACCCTCAAGAACATATCTGAACTTCTCGGAATCGAGGACAATCCTCAAATCCAAGTCATAATCAGCAAAGTTCTCTACGCCTTTAAGTTTGTTCGCATCAAGCATACGCGTAAACTAATTAGTGGATGGTGCCGCCATCGCAAATCTATCATATAGATCACGAAAAATGGTTAGCAGAAAATAAAGAAGTTTCATATAATATCATAAAAGCATTAACTAGATCATGGATTTTTAAATCTAAAAATGCCCCTCTCACTAAATCATACAATACTGTAATCCCCAAACAGAATACAAAGATTTAATAATTAAATTAAATACATATATTGAAAGGTGGATCCCATGAATATATTTCAACTCACAGCAGAGGCACGGTCTCGCCTACGTATATTCATTAGGTAGACAACTCATTTGTCAATCACTCAAAAGTGACTCATAGGTTTCTGGTCTTGGTCGTTTCTCAATATGACTGCAAAGGCAGGCCCACAAGGAGCGTACCAAGGTTAAACTCGTCAATGATAAACTCAAGCTACTTGCGTAACCCTGACAGCTAGGGCACGATCAGGATTGCGCTTTCGCTTGAATTTATCTTATATCTGACATACATCCGATATAAATAAATCTCTATCAGCTACACCCTCACAGCAGACGCACGTTCTCGGATGTAGTCACAGAGAAATATTCATAAACCGTACTGACAAGACGGACCATATAACATGCATCAAATACATAACTACATTTAAACCTTATTAATTAGGGATTTTCCACAAAGTGTCATACACCCTAAATCTAATCAAATTAGATTAAAACAAGCATGTATAAACTAAGACAACAAGATTAAACATTGAATTTAAAGGGCTAATCATATTAGGGGGGCCTAGAATCAGACTCGCTCTGATACCATTTTGATGGGGTTATATGACGGAAATCCGGTAACGCAGCGGAACAGTGGAAACTCAAATTTTTCCGATTTCAAAATTTTTTTCTCGGATCAATTAAATAAACTTATTTATTTAATTATCCAATTAACAAATTCTGAAAAATTACACAAGAAATCAAATTTCTTGATAATTACCGAATTGCCTCAAAACATTGCATTTTGTTCATTTTAGTCCTAAATTATTCAAAATAATTTTGGATGATTCTAAATCATTTCTAAGATGAATTCAACATTTCATACATATCAAATTCAAATTGCAACAAAAAACCCTAAATTTTGTTCTAAGCCCGTGCGCCTCCTAAAGGGGGAAAATGCATATTTTGCACTTTATATGTTCAAAACACATTAAGATGAAATCCCATCAACCCAATATTTTATATTCATCATATACACATCCACATACACAACATAAATGAAAAGCCTCAAATTTGGAAGTGGTCTTAAACCCTAATTTTTCAATTTCAACAAATTGGACAAATTAGGCCAAATTAATTAAATCCAACACTTCAATCAAGTTTCCAGCACACCAATCAAGCCTCACCACAATGAAATAACTATAGAACAATTCTAGGTCATTTAAGAGTGGGTCAATAACTCTATAATGGAAAGTAATTTCTCAAACCATCAAAATAATTCTTATTAACTCATTAGTAACATTCTATGATATTTATACATGCATAACCCTATCATCAAACTTCCATCAAACAAATACACAAAGAATAAAGAATAGAAAAACATGAGAACATCACAAGATGAAGCCAACAACAAAAGGAACATTTTTCTCTCTAATGACAAGTTGGAAATACTCACTAAATTCCAAGCTTTCTTTGATTTTTCTTTTCCTTCTTCAAGTTTCTTTTTTTTTTTTTTTTTTCAATGGAGTTTTTGATGAGATTTTGGTTAATGAAAAATATCCAACCCTTGGACCTTTTACAACTTGGCCGAAATTTGCTTAAAAGAAAAACAAATTGATGTTATTTAAATTTAAATCAATTAATGCCAACTTGGCCACTTGCTTTTGAAATCATTAACTCTTTAATGAATTTCTTAAAGTCAAGTAAGGCATCTTTAAGTCATCTCAACAATTATCAACATTTATATTTTAATTAAATTAATTATTTAAGAATTAAATAATTAATCTATTATTTAAATACAAATATATTAAATATATGTATTATATTTATAATAAATATCAAATACATATATTTTTATGATATTAATCAAATATCTCAATTTGACAATTAATTAATGTGTATTTGATAAATTCTAACATTAAATGCAAATACACAAAAAATAAGAAATGACTATCGGGTCCCAACATATGTATTTTTTCATTTAACCTTTAAACGACTTTATAAATAATTAGTATTATTTATAAATGTTGCCATAATGCTCTACGAGTATATTTCATTAGTGAGACTATAGATTCAGGCATATCCGTCACGAAATCCAATTTTGTGTCCATAATTTACCCACCCATAAATTATGACGACCACGGATAAACTCGATGAATCATACAGGTCGAGGTCATGGTAAATGTATAATTACTCTGTCACATGTATCCGGATATATCCCAGAGATATAGATGTAAACATCAAATCTCTATAGGGACAATCCCGTCGACGTCTATATTAGCAATCTCCAAAATAGACACTTAGAACTGACTTCTAAAGTGTACCACGGGCCCAAGGTTTTTATCTGATTGCTAATCATATGGACTACATATGCTCTGTACACAGAACTGACTATCATATCATGATACACACAGGACACCCTGAGGATCTATCCACATCCAACGAACAGACGGAGGTCTGATCTAAATAGATCGGTGACGTGACTGCCATCTAATTGTGTAAGATGTCTCATGTGCCCACAATGGTATCTCAAGTCGAAGACACACAAATGATACTCAACCCGAGAAGATTCTTATTGACGTTGATATACCATCCATTAAGAATCTTCTGTGAGTCATTCAGTGTTTATTCGCTATAAACACATATACGTCTTTACGAGTCTCCAAGACTCATGGTTCATTGAGAGACCATTGGAATCATATATTCAGTATACGACATGTACCGGTCTCAACGGGTTTACTATACTGACCAAGTAGTGTAAACCTTAACCAGAAACTGTCTGAGAGTGACAACGTCATGATACAACTCAATGTCAGTTGCGACGCTTTTGCAACAACATCATGACTAGTCATTCTAAGGTCATTACGTCTTTATGCTCTTAAAAGATACATTATATTACAAAAGCTGTTTATATAATTCAAAATAATAACGTTTTACAGTAGTATTCTCAAAGAAATACAACCGGGAATTGGCACTTTGAGCACCAACCCCCACAGTTAAGACACCCATATAGACTTAATTACTCGGATCTCGGATGTTTAAAGGTTCTATCATTTGAAGCGAACATTCTCTGCTTACTAAGGCAAGATGCCCGGTTACTAAGTAGAAATTTTATTATAATTAACACAAGCCTTCACCGTTTGATTCGAACAATCTCTACTTACTAAGGCAAGACGCAAGGTTACTAAGTAAAAGCATGGTTAATTATTTATATACACAATTTTTTTTTCTTTTTTTTTATTCCATCACTTTCAGATGCTTCCTCCAATAACTAGAGCACTGAATATTACATACTTTTCACTTACAACTCATGTCTGTATGTTACCATGTATGTTGATAATACTTGTCAAATGAGCATATTAAGATCCAATTTAGTCAGTATTATATAGAATTCACAAGTTTAAATAATTCAAAGTAAATCAACAAAAATTAACTTTTTAGGAAATAGGTTGAGATACGTCTCAGGAGTGGAAATTTTTTACACAGCTATCTCAAACACCATTTCACATGGTTGGTCAAGTTAAAAACACAAAAACAAAATTTTTTTTTTCAGATTTTTATTTTTTTTTTAAAAAACCAAGCAAGAACAACACAACGAAAATAAAAATAAGATACTAATAAACTATTCTCCTCCCCTAAACATAACTGAGACATTGTCCCCAATGTCTAAAAAGAAGAAGAAAAGTTTAGAAAACAGTACCTGGTTAGCGTGGAATTCTACATCTAAAACTAAAGGTTAAGATCCAGATTTATCTGACGCTTCTTACCAGGATCATTATCAGACCAGTTTATCTTGGAGAGGATGGGGTCAATTTGTGATTCAAAGGCTAAAAGTTGGTCAATTAAATCATGGTTGTCTGGCAGTGAAGTGGATATCTTTTACAGGTTTTGAAAGGAACCCATTTCTCCGGGCATCATCAAGAAACACACAAAGAAAGTCATAAAATCCATCAGCGTTAAACAATCCAATTGGTTTCTAGTGTATGTTCAAGTTCGCCCAACATAGCATTGTAAATATTTCCTCCATTGTGCCCAAGCCACCTGGCAAAGCAATAAAAGCACCAGCACGGTTAATCATTTCAACAAGTCATTCGGACATACCTGGCATGATGCATTCATCTCCGTTTGATGGTCCTATAAGATTCACCTCCGCCAAAGGTTTTGGGATGATTCCCAAAACTTGACTTCCTCCTTCCTATACAGCCCTTAAAACGCACCTCATTAGTCCAAGATTGCCACCGTCATATACTAGGTGCATATTGCTCTAAGTTATGACTCTACCTAATTATTTTGCTGTCTCAACGAATTCTGGCTTAGAACCAGCACTAGTACCGCAAAACACACATATGTTTACAACTCGTCTTCTTGAAGTTGCTTCCATTTTTTTATGTGTTTCT
Organism: Zanthoxylum bungeanum; assembly: GCA_019454045.1. Lineage (NCBI taxonomy): Eukaryota > Viridiplantae > Streptophyta > Magnoliopsida > Sapindales > Rutaceae > Zanthoxylum > Zanthoxylum bungeanum. The sequence goes on from SKCR01041212.1 coordinate 11,748, forward strand.
TTCTCCAATCTGGATGTCTTCAAGAGTGCAATAACGAGCTGAATTTATAGATCCTAAAAAAGGGTGAGTAATAATAGCATTAGTACCTGCAAAATGATAATTATTAGCTAAACAGTGAAATAAATCGTGAAAGTCAAAAAGTCTGGATCCTGTAGGTGAAATTAAAAGAAAATAATAAAACAAATCACAATTATTTGTTAAAGACAAATAGATAATAATATTTACAAGAATTAACCGCTTTAATGACATATACGCATCAGAGACAAGCTTCACATCCAATTTTCTTATAAATTGGCAAACATGGTCTTTTAAAGTCAGATTCCCGAGACTTAATTATTGTCTTTCTTTTCGAAATTGTGAATGTAACATGCGAATTGCGTGATACACATATCCACTGGAATGCGTCTCAAGAGTCAATGTTATGTCATCTAAACACTCCTTACTCATGCCATCCCTAATGAAATTAATTTTATCTTCGCGATTATCAGACATCATTCCTAAAGAACGACAATGAGTATTATATGTCATGCGTTCACATTTATAGCAAACACCTAATCTTTTAGCTCTTATTTTCTTAGCATATGTGTTTTTTTCTAAACCAAACAGAAATGAAACAAAAGGGTCAGAGGACTCACCTGCCAATCAGACTCGTGCTTCAATAATCCAATGAATGTCATTAGGAATACCTTTGATCATCAGAAGTCTCATTCGATCCATGCTTGCTTTGTAGACTTTCATTAGAGAATTTTGAGGGAGAGAAGGAAATTACTTGTGAAGATTTGTAAGAACATCTTCCATCTGACCGGCGTAAACACACACGTATAACGCAAGCGCACGTATCGTTCAAGTAGTATAAAAATATCGATCCCACGAGGACTTAATATCTAAACTATTAATTTATGAGGTCAAATGATTACTAATATCTAACAAGTTGATTGATTGATTTGAAATGGTGACGATTCTAAATTTAAAAGCAAGTAAATAAAATTGTCGAAAATAGGTTTTAAGAAAATTCAATATTAAAAACTATCTAGGGTTGTGATTTCTTCCAATATCATTTTAAAGATGAAGTGGTTATCTTAAAGTTGGGTAATATATTGATTTATTAACCTGGAACACTAAATTATGTGTAAGCCTCTGTCGATGGTCAGACACAAATACCCAGTTTAACCCAATTGAACCATATGTCTATGTCAACCAAATTATCTGGATTCATTAAGTTTAAGTTCCAATTATGGCTACCCCCGCCCAACAGGTATATTCCTATCCTGTAAGGAAATCTATTAAAGGGTTATTCATCCTCAAGGAAGATCGTGGGCTATTGAGTCTAAGGCTGAAACCTAAAATCCCTATGTCTAGTTCATTTTAGATTTACCAGATCAATTTTATTAATGGCCAGTTAATGAAAAAGCATTAAGTTTAAGACACAATAAATAAATCTTTATATTACCCAAGCTATAATCTAACCCTTATAAAACGGTGATATTGGATTTCATCACAACCCCAGATAACTAATTTAGTTACCACACATAACTAGGGCTAATAAAAACTTAAAAGTAAAAGACATAAAATGAAAATGCTTGAAAGTAATTGCGGTAAAGTAAAAGCTGAAAAGTAAATTACAATAAAATAAAACGCTAAGGTAAAAGGAATTACTTTTACTACTACTAATTTAGATATCTCCCATAAAATAATATATAAACTTGTGATATTATTTTACCAACCGACCAATCTGGCGGTATCCTGATTAAGTCAAATTAAGTCCAACCAGCCATATAGGCGGTACCAAAATAAATTTACCAACCGACCAATCTGGCGGTATCCTTGATTAGTCAGGTTTAAACCAGATTAAATTGAATTGCCAACCGACCAATATAGCGGTATCCTTTATTAATCAGTATTTTAAATAGTGAATATATTATTTTTAAGGGAGATAATCTAAAAATAGTAATAGTAAAAGAATTACCTTTCACCCTAGCTTGGGAAATTACCTCCTCATTACTGAAAAGTAAAAACTGAAAAATTAAAGAAAGAAAAGTATTGTGAGTAAAAGTAAATTACGGAAAGTAAAAACTGAAAAGTAAATAAAAGAAAGTGCGAAACTGAAAATTAATTACTGAAAACTAAAAATAAACAAACTAGATACAATCTTCTTATTTATTCATTAAGAATTTCAAGGAAGAAAGTATGAATTTTACAAATGAAATGGCTTGGTATTTATAGGCAAAATTTTGCCAACATCAAATCATCCATCAAATTCTCCACCAAATCCATTATTAATTTCTCCACTAATTACTCCACCAAATCCATAATTGCTCCATTAATTGCTTATCTTGTTTGGTGTTGATTTGATAATTTTTATTAATTATTAATTAATTAATATTTTGCTTTGAAAATGATTGATAATGACTTTTAATAATTACACTCCACACACTTCTGGATGGTTCATCAATTTCGGTCATGAAATCATCAGAATTCGAAAATATTTTCTCTTTCAAAGTTGTAGATCTTTGAGTCTTCTTTAATCTGGAACTTGAATCAGCTCAATCCGATATCTGAGTAAAAAGTTATGCCCAAAATACGACAGATGCGCAAAACTGGAATTTCCAAAACTGCACTTCGTCAAAACGCCCTTTCAAATTCCAATCTTCAAAATTAATATATCAAGTCCAATAATTGCCCTTATTTGATCCACATTTCGTCCTAAATGATTTCATTAAGAACCGATATTATTTTATCTGCAAAATAAACTAAAACACATCAAAACGTTCATCAAACCCGAGAAACTAAACAAAATATTAAGTAAAAGGGGCGGTAAATATTGATATATTTTCCGCTCATCACACCCCCAAACCTAACATTTTGCTAGTCCTCGAGCAAAACAACAAAATAAAATTAAAATTAAACTAAGCCACTTTCGTAGGGATCACGGTTGCATTTAGCATATGCAACAAGCCTTTAAACCCCTAGGTGTCCCTAGTGGACGAGTTGTAGTCTCGTGAGGGTTTACAGCAATGATACCCACAAACATTTTACAAAGTAAAAAGGCAGTAAAACTAATGCACACAAAAGCAAAAAGACAAGCGAAAAGAGAATAAAGATGTTAGTGACTAATCAGGTGAAACTTCTACTCCAAGTTACTAGTTGTTTTGTTTTATTCTAAATTACCGAATAAGTAAATTCTCCGATTATTTTTACCATTCTCCATATACACAGCTAACAAAATATTAATCAACTCATTTTTTCGCACAACAGTCATAAGTGCAGTTGATAAGAGAGTAATATTTTTGTCCTAAAGTTCTATCAGATTTCACACCTTTTTGGAGCAATGGAATAATTTTTCTGTTTTTTTCTGATTTTTTCTTTGATTTTTCTCTATTTTTATTTATATACAATATCTTCCATCTATGTAGCGAGCTTTGGGTCGGTGGCTCCCAAACCAGTTGGTTTTAGGGCACCAGGTGTTAAGACACCCCTACGGACTTAATTACCCAGACTTCAGATATAAATATATTTTTGCAGCATCTTTGATCCATGTAGCGAGTGTTGGGCCAGTGACTCCCAAACCAGTTGGTTTTAGGGCACTAGGTGTTAAAACACCCTTATAGACTTAATAACTCGGATCTCAGACGTTTTTTTTTTTTTTTTTTTTTTTTTTTTTTTTTTTTTTTACTCCATTGCTTTTTGAGATGCTTCCTCCAATTAAACTAGAGCACTGAATATTACAAACTTTTCAATTTAGCTCATGTCTGTATGTTACCATGTATGTTGATAATATCTGTCAACTGATCATAAGAAGATTCATTTTAGTCAATTTTATGGAAAATTTACAAATTAAATAATTCAAAAGGAAATAAACAAAAATTAACTTGTTTCGAAATAGGTTTGAGATACGTCTCAGGAGTGGATACTCCTTACTCGGCTATCTTTTACCAATTTCACCTT
>SKCR01041213.1:0-15554 GCA_019454045.1 Zanthoxylum bungeanum
ATAGCATGTCAGAAGACGGATGATCCATTACATTGCTGACTTGTTCTTTAGAGAAGTAGTACGAACCCATGGGATTCCATGGAGTATAGTTCAGATCATGATGTTAATTCCTTAGTCACTTTTAGAAATTTTATGGGGTAATTATGTGTTGGAGTTTCTAGAGGTCCCAAGATCAAAACTCAAGCATGAATCATAAGCGAATACAACGATTTAAGTGCGGAATACTTACATCGAGTGGTTGAGAGACGATTTGGCAACAAAACGAACTGAAATTTTGCTCACTGCCCACTGCTCATGTGCGCCCACTGCAGCAGTTTGTGCTTCTGTTTTGCTCCATTTTGATCAAGAAAAACGAGCTCCAAGCTTCATCAAAAACGTTCCTTGCTCATGGGTATACTTCCCTTATCACCTTGGCATGATCCCGGAGTGTGCTAGCACTCTTTTTTTGCCACAAAACACACTGCTTCCCTCCATTTTTTTGTTCTGTTCGACAGTTTCACTGCCCCCTTGAACCAGAAATGGCGTGAGAGAAGAGAGGAGAAGAAGAGGAGAGAGTTTTTCTTTTCAATTTTCTTGTTCCTTTTTGTTTCAAAAACGTGAGAGAGTAAATGAAAAGCAAAAATGAATGATATCAAATACCAAAATGAATTTTTTAATCAAAACCCTTCAAAACCGTGAAAGGTTTTTCCTTCCAAAAGAAAATTCATCATTTGCCATCATTATCTCACATTGAGAATAGAGACAATGTATCATCCCTTAAAGGTGACTAGATACATCCATCATCTATTCGTATCATGTCATGAGATATCGCGATGTGATTTTACGGATTCCACCCGTTTCAAAATACGAATGTGTCCGCAAACACTTTCGGGCTCGGTTTCGCTAATTCCGAATTAACGAATTTCCGTCGCGACGAGAACTAAATAATTACGCCTAGCGAAATCACTATTCACGTCGCTAACGAATTAATTCTAAATTAATTCGCTCGCCCGAATTAAAATCTAATTTAATTCCGCGTCGAAATCTAATTTCGTTTATAATATATCGAATATTATTTTATCGATTAATTCCAAATTAATCGATCTCTCTCTCTCTCATAATAAGGCATTTATCCAGATAAAGTTTCTCCGCAATTAATCCAAGATTAATTCTCTCTCTCTCATCATATTATCCCAGATTAATATAAGTGCGAGTCATACGTCATCGGTGAATCTTTGGGAAGCGACCCATGAGATCCCGGATATATTGGCAGTAAATACGGTCGTCGGAGTATCCGAATCACGTACGTACCAAGTACTACGTTCTACCGATTTACGAGACAAGGTTGGCTTCTAGCAAAGCACCAAGTCTACCTAATTCTCCGGACATATTCTTATAAGAATATTTAAGATCTGTATCAAGCGTAGTATACAATTGTATTGTGCATATCGGCCCAGTATCGGATAGTCACGTGCTAGGCCTGGGGCTGGATAAGTGTCAGCCCCGTACGAAGCACATGTCGGATGTCTGGTAACTAGTCTCTATAATCGGTATACATGACCTTGTCATAATATCCCAGATGGCCGCGCAGCACTTAAGAGCACTAATACCGTATCCTGCGTGACATCATCTCCAATATGACTAAGTGATACTTCCGTCTTGACATCACACCCCAATACTCTACGACTCTCTGATAAACCCAGAAGTGGTGTACTCAGAACCCGTTTAAAGTCCCCTACCACCAAGACCAAAGTATATCGATTATCGTAAGTAATTAGCGATGTAAGTCTCAGGTTAAGACCATACACACCTACCTTGATTTCGGCCTCCCATAGACACATAGTCATAATACCAATGGGATTCCGAGGGGTCTATCCAGAGCGAAGCTGTTTCCCGTACCGTCGGTGAAACACGACCTCCTATCGCACTTGCATAAGTATCCAATACTTATATATATGAGAACTATGCCGTTGTGCCCTCACAAACGCGCACAAGTGCAATACTAGCCTATTCCGCATTCGATGTCATCCTCTCGATAATACTACGGCTAGGGATATTTAATGATTAAACCTTCGGGGACTGATACTGTCTCATATCATTCTCAGTCCAGGTACTAATCATAGGGACCTCTCTTCATTTATATATCTATGGTGATCTAATCACAAATGATGAGAGTGCAATTTCTTTGTCACATAGTTAATTTGCTACAACAACACAATGATCTGTGCAAATAGTGACGCTATGGGTCATAATGTCCAACAATCTCCCACTTGGCACGTAGCGAGTCACTCAAGTGTCCTACACCTGAACTATGTCCGGTTCGCTCAAATTGCTGAGGAAAGGTTTTCGTCAGCGGATTTGTTTTGTTTATCGTTTGACGCGATTTATACGATCATCATCACATCGCCACGATGTATGATCCGAACGAATCAGATGATATAGAAGTATATATCTGGATCGTCGATGAGACCTTTAATTCCTTAGCCTATGCTGACGCCTAGCTCAGCTGCTAACAGAACTTTATCTAATCTTATTAGATTTATTTTCGACCCAGACGGTCTTCTATTGCGCCTGCTGCTCAGCAGCAATAATCCATTTGTTGTTTATTCGGCAACAGTTATCTTGCTAGGAAGATTTCCAGCTCACTGTCCCTGTTATTCAAACTTTATAGTACCGTAGTATTTTAATTGTTTGGAAACTTGTAGTAGTGATCCCAGTCACTTCAAGTTCTCATTCTCCATAGTTTAAGATAGCATCTTTAGTTCTCTGAGATACTAACAGATGTTCTCAACTTCAATCCAGTGACTATCACTTGGATTGACTCGATTGTGACTCCATATGCTCGAAGCGTATGAGACACCAATACAGGTACATTTTTAAATGTACAATTTTCCCAGAGAGTGTTAACAACTTCAAATCTATCCCAGTAGATCTTTATTCCTTGAATAAAGGTTGTTACTCCCCCAAATCTACGGAGAATTTCTATTGAAAAATATCTATGAAAGCCAAGCTTTCGACAATAGCTTTATGGGAATTTTCACTGTCAGTGTGCGCTCCCACTAACCTCCATATATACACAAGAATTATTTCGCTTTGAGTCAAATCATAAACCATTATGATTATTTCAAAACGTCAGTTCCAAGAACCTTATGCTTGCTTCAATCCAAACATGGATCGAATAACCCGCAAACCTTGTTTGTCGGTTGTACAAAATCGTCAGAATGTTATAAACATTCTCCAAAAGGTTTCCTTTTCAGGAAAGCGATTTTGATTTGTAACTGACACATTTCATAAATGACATATACAGTTATCAACAAGCATCTTCAAAATGGATTTACCATGGCAACAGGTAAAAGTTGAACCGTTATTAACACAATATTGATAACGATACCTTTCCGTCAAAAGCCTAGCTTTGTACGTTGGTATGTTGCCATCCATGTATGTCTTCCTTGAAGACGTATAATGTACCAATAGGCACAATGCTTTGGGTGTACAACAACTAGTATCCATATAGTCGTTATACATGGAATCCATTTCGGACTCATGGCACTTTGCCATAACAGGGAGTCGATACCTCGTATCACTTCCTCAAAACGTAGTCGGTGGATATACCTTCATAAGATTGACATCTTAATGAGGTTAGATCAGAACCCATACCCTAGGTTGTTTCTGACTCTATCCGATCTACCCGATTTCTTGTGTATTTGAAGATTAATGGTACACAGATTCATCATGATGATTGTTTGTGTTCCATAAGGACTTCGTGCTTTGAATAGTATTACTCCGATTTTCATCGAGTATCACGATCCTCCCACTGACCACTGCATATCGGTATTCCTCTCAGGAAAACCGCATGGTGAGCAACAATCACATTGTTCTCATGTGGGATTTATAAGTACTATACTTATGGTTTCCCTTAGGATAACCTATATTGGCACTAATCCAATTTGGGTTCTTAGTTTGGTATCATCCAATTTATGCCTGGCATACCCAATTATCAGGAATGAGAAACCTCGTTTCTTTCCTGTTCATATCCTATATGATATCTGTCAAACAGATTTACATGGAACCTTATTCTAAATAAGTTTTGCACTGTTAATACATATCCTGTTGAAGGAAACAGTAGCTCAGAGCGACTCGCGAAAAACCTAATCATGTCCAACAAAACTTGGTTTTTAGTTCTGACACACCGTCAATTGACGTGTCTCGGGAGGAGTCCTCATATGAAAGAATACCGTACTCTTTCATGTACGTATGAAACTTACTGCTTAAGTATTTACCATACGGTCTTACCGTAGCGGCATAATACTACAGCCGATCTGTTTGTATACTTCGTGTCGAAACTCAAAGTTTCGTATTTGTGTTCTTCAAAAGAAACACATAACCATAACGTGATGCCACATCCGTTAAGGTCACGAAATATTCATGTACACATCTAGCCAAGCTAGATATGGGCCCACTTACTTCACCATGAATAGGGTTTACAGATCGGTGGCCTTTACACTATTACCTAGTAAATAGTATTTTAGGTACTTTACCTAGTAAACTAGATTCGTAGACCTTATTTGAATAGTCAAATCAGTCCTAGTACCCACTCTTCAAAAGTGTGGATATACGAGTCTTGTTTAATTGTGTCCCAGACAACAATGCCACAAATAAGTCTTTATTGATCAAATCAATATGAGCTTATTTTTTGTCATTTTATATGTTTGAGATTTTATTTATATTCAAAATATAAATTCTGTTATTCACATCTAATGTGTTTATCTCGGTATCATCTTTATATAATAAAACACTTAGTGTTCTAGAATATAAAGGTTTTATCCGCAATGGATTAAACACTGATATAGAGATAATGTCTCTAGTCAAACTAGTTACATTATAACAGATCCTAATTTAAGTACATACCCAAGGGTAGTTCCTAAACTTAGGTATCCACGGTCGAAACACAGCGACTTCGTCCAGTTTCCGATTTGCAGAGAATCTCGGTTTAAAAGTCAGTATCCAACTCATAGCGGATTCTGAACATCAATACACATATTTATGTACCACACTAAGTATTTAAAATCTAATTTCAATACTAGTAGTGAACATAACTTTGACAAATATTTTTAAAGTTAGAGCCTCGCCCTTTCTTTAACTCCTTCGTGTCTTCCATATCCAAATGGTAGTCGCTTCGGGATATGTCAATTATCATTTTCGATATTTCACAAACCTTTGGCCAAGCCTTGGGTTTTGGAATATTGAAACGATGTGCACCTTGTGCTACATGCCCAATGCAAACTTTGACTTTTCTCCACTAGAATGGTCAAATCAATTCTCAAAGAATTATTAATTGCAATTTTAATACTTTTAAATCTAAAGATAGATTTATTGTAAGTATATTAATTAAGCACTAGTCATCATCACATAAATCTCTCCAAAGATTTTATGCTCTACAATTGCTTAATTATGGGTTTAGTAATAATAAGTTATTTTATTCAATAAAGTAACCCATTTATTTATTCCCAATTGAAAATTAAATCATTTAAAATATTTTAATCCCAGATTATATTTTAAATATCCAACTTTTCAATTTCTTATCTTGATTACAATAGTCCAACTATTTAACCAACGATTAGTGGTACTATATATTTATAATGATTATAATAGTCCAACTATATAATCAAATATAATCCAAATTAATTAACCTCAATTACATTGATTACTATAACCAATTATAAAATCAACTGTAAACTGAAATTAATTAATTCAAATATATTGATTAATATAATCCAATTATATAATCAAGTATAATACAGTCCAACTGTTTATTAAAACAACAATTTAAATATTAGTCCAACTAACATTTAATCTAATGACGAAATAATTTAAATGAGCGCGTATGGCGAGTAATTGAACGAATGTTGCAAATTCAATACTTGCCTCCCACCATTTTTTCGTCGAGCCTCTAACCCTCTGTCGAGTACTCGGGAAACCGTGTTTCCTAGTGGGCTAGGATCCCGTTAAAGTATCATACAATCTTGACTTTGGTCAAACAAAAATTGTATGATAATTAACAAGGTAGATGTCGAAGATCAATTGGATCCCATCCAACTCCTAGATCCAGTAGGTGGACATCCAAGTCCGAAACATATATCTAATATATGCCTATATATCGAATATATACCCTACCCGTTTCCTCTGAATCAACTAGGCCTTGGCTTTGGCACAATAACAAACCTAGTGATCCCAGTCAAGCGTGGACCCATTGACAGGGAAGCTTCGTAATCAAATGTCTATGGACAAGAAGTGGTCTTGACTTTGGCCAAAAACAAACCACAACTTGGACACGACACCGATATATAACAAAGCCTCGTGATTAAAGCACATCTTTGACTGACAAGGGCTTGACTTTGGTCAAAAACAACCCCTGACAATCTCCGATCTTGAGCAAGAATCACTTAATGGAAGGAAATGACGCTTGATATTTACGAGGGTTTTTCGCGTGCAAATTGGCTACCAATTTAATTATCTTTGTTAAGGTCTCATCATGATACACCCTTAAACATGCATTCTAAATACATAATAAAGCGTATATGAAAATAAATAATAATGATATGCGGATGGATACTTACACATTGATCCTAGATCAAATCTCTCCCTTTCTCACTCAAGCAAACACTAGTATTACTTCTACTCACCGTTACACTATACTTCTAAAGAAACCTCATATACATAGAGGGGAATAGGTGAGAAGAGAATACAAGAGAACGAAGGTGAAAAGGCTGGACATGCAGGTCCAATTTAATAAATCAAATTTACACAACATTTCCAAAATTGCCCACCCATCTATATCCATCCGATATACATTATTCATGCAACTCAACCACGTATTCACTCATATAAGCATGCTATCAATCAATCAATCAAATTAATTAATCTGATAATTAGTGATCATCCAATGTTCAAACAACGATTTGATTTTGTTCGAGTCAAACTCGTTTTTGCGAATAAGTATTAAAGTACGAATTTTAGAATTAAATTAAACTACACAATTAAATCCAATTCAATTTGTATTTAATTCTAATTCACTATTTAATTTCATATTAAATATCACACTTTATTAATAAACCTTTCACTAATTAAATTCCAAATTTAATTGTTACGGGTCTCAAAGCCCGATTAATATCCAATATTAATTTAATTAAAGTCTAATGGGCTTTTAATTAATTTCTTAAGGCGTGGTCTATGGTCAACTCGGGTCAAACCCGCAACCAAAGTCCAATCCGGGATTTACCCCATAAGCCTTTAAATTAATTTTGGCCCATTAGGCCCAATTAAATTACAAAGGTCCATTAGTTGCATTTGGGCTTTATGGTTAAGGTTTTGGGCCCAATTGGATCCAATCCATTTGGCCTAAACCCAACTTGATAAAATCAAGCCCAATAGGCCCAATTACAACATTAGAAGCCCAAATCCAATTTAAGGCCTCAAATAATTAAATTACATAAATCCAATTTAGCAATTTAATTACTTAAAGTGCATTACATGATTAATCAACTAAATCAACATTTCCAAAACACTAAATTAGTCCAATTAATCATACTCAATTTCATCATCACATGTCCAACACATTAAGATTAAAATCAAACTCATTACATGCTCACTTTGTTCTCGGCAATGGGGTTAATTTCATGTTCGATTTGTTTTAATCCAATTAAACCCAATTCGACATTAAATCAATATACCCTAATGATTTTCAACACATCCAATGTTTCAAAAAATCAAAATTCACCAAGAACACAAAGGGGCATAACTCTCGGCCAAGATAAGATTTTGGGCAAATTTGTTCCAAACAATATTTAATCAAATTGATCCAACCAATCATCAATTAAACATGTATTAAGCATACTTAATCATCCAATTTCATAATTGCATGCTCAAATCAATTTTACCCAATTTAAAGTTTCATGACATACTTGGCAATTTGGGGATTTTTCGTCCAAATCGAATTCAATCCAATTGATTCCGCAATTGACGTTAAATCATCATCCCGAATGATTTCCAACACTTCCAATTGTCAAAAATCAAAAATCCCAAGACAATTAAATCATTAAAGTTTTCGGCCAAGGTAGTAATTTGGGGAAAAAAATGATCCAATCATATTTTCATCAAATTGACCTAATCAATCTTCAATTCAAACACAATTAAGCATACAAATCCATCCAATTTAATTTATCATGCTCAAATTCAAGTTTGCCCAAATTTTAGCCCTAACATTTTTCATGCTTTTAACCTAAGCTCTTGATGCCATTGTTGGAGTTCTAGAGGTCCCAAGATCAAAACTCAAGCATGAATCATAAGCGAATACAACGATTTAAGTGCGGAATACTTACATCGAGCGGTTGAGAGACGATTTGGCAACAAAAACGAACTGAAATTTGCTCACTGCCCACTGCTCATGTGCGCCCACTGCAGCAGTTGTGTGCTTCTGTTTTGCTCCATTTTGATCAAGAAAAACGAGCTCCAAGCTTCATCAAAACGTTCCTTGCTCATGGGTATACTTCCCTTATCACATTGGCATGATCCCGGAGTGTGCTAGCACTCTTGTTTTGCCACAAAACACACTTGCTTCCCTCCATTTCCTTTTGTTCTGTTCGACAGTTCACTGCCCCTTGAAAACCAGAAATGGCGTGAGAAGAAGAGAGGAGAAGAAGAGGAGAGAGTTTTTCTTTTCAATTTTCTTGTTCCTTTTGTTTCAAAAACGTGAGAGAGTAAATGAAAAGCAAAAATGAAATGATATCAAATACCAAAATGAATTTTTTAATCAAAAACCCTTCAAAACCGTGAAAGGTTTTTCCCTCCAAAAGAAAATTCATCATTTGCCAATTATCTCACATTGAGAATAGAGACAATGTATCATCCCTTAAAGGTGACTAGATACATCCATCATCTATTCGTATCATGTAATGAGATATCGCGATGTGATTTGCGGATTCCACCCGTTTCAAAATACGAATGTGTCCGCAAACACTTTCGGCTCGGTTTCGCTAATTCCGAATTAACGAATTTCCTGTTAGACATTATGTCCCATAGCGTCACTGTTTGTAAATGATATTGTATTATTGTACAAAATTAACTATGTGATAATGAAATTGCCTTTTGCCGTTTTGTAATATTATTTACTTTGATATATAAATGGCGAAAGTCCATATGATTAATACCGGATTGAGATGATATGAGACAGTATCAATCCATAAAGGTTTAATCATTAAATATCCCTAGTCAGAGTATTATCGAGATCGGACATCGATAATGCGGAATAGACTAGTATTGCGCTTGTGCGCGTTGTGAGGGCACAACGTCATAGTTCTCATATATTTAAGTATTGGATACTTATGCAAGTGCGATAGGAGGTTGTGTTTTACCGATGGTACGGAAAACAGCTTCGCTCTGGATAGACCCCGCGGAATCCCATTGGTAGTATGTCTGCGTGTCTATGGGAGGCCGCATCAGGGTAGGTGTATATGGTCTTAACCTGAGACTTACATCGCTAGTACTTGCGACAATCGGTAAACTTTGGTTTTGGTGGTTGGGGACCTTAACCGGTTCTGTGTACACCTCTTCTGTGTTTATCGAGAATCGTAGTGTATTGGATGTGATGTCGAGATGGAAGTATCGCTTCAGACATATGGAGGTGATGATCACGCAGGACACAGAACTAGTACTCTATAAAAGGTTGCAACCATCGGGACAATATGACCAGGTCAGGATTGTCCGATTTAAAGAGACTGGTGCTTGATGTCCGATATATGTTTCGTACGGGGCAGACACATCTCCAGCCCCAGGCCTAACATGTGATCATCCGATACAGGATCGATGTACGCAATACTACGGTATACTACGCTTGATATAGATCTTATATTCCTATAAGAATATTTCTGGAGAATTGGGTAGGCATGGCGCTTTGCTAGAAGCCAACCTTGTCTTGTGAATCGGTAAGACGTAGTACGAGGTACGTACGTGTTCGGATTATCCGACGACCGTATTTACTGCCAACATATCCGGAGATCTCTTGGGTCGCTTCCTGAAGATTCACCTATGATATTTGATTCGGACTTAATTAATCTTGGATTAATTGCGGAGAAACTTTATCTCGGATAAAGTACCTTGTTTAGAGAGAGAACGATTAATTTGGATTAATCGGTAAAATTATTATATTCGATATAATAATCGAAATTCGATTTCGACGCAAAATTAAAATTAGATTTTAATTCGGGCATACGAGTTAATTTAGAATTAATTCGTTAGCGACGTAAATAATAATTTCGCTAGGAGCGATTATTTATTTAAATTCGATTTAATTACGTCGCGACGTAAGTTCGGTATTTCGGAAATATCGAACCCGAACGCGTGAGTGCACGTGGCCCACTTTCATTTGGAAACGTGTGGGGCCCACATGACACATGTCATTATATGCATTATTTTATTGATAATGCATTGCATGGTGATAGTGTATAATACACTCAATTGTTATGCATGGAATTTGAGTGTTTGACACTCTAAGCCTTTGCATGGTTTGTGTCATAGATTTATTATTATTTAATAAATATTATGGCATAAATATAAATTGATTTTTGGTATCAAAAATCATTTAGAAAAATATCTCTTCTCTCTCTCACATTGCCGAAAACTGCATGCAGTTTTTGGTCTTCATCTTCTTCATTTTGGTTGCCAAAAACTTGAAGAAAGTGTAGTTGTTTGGAACATCTTCTCACATGCTAGGCTAGCACCTTCAAGGGATCAAAAGAGGTGATAGGGAAACCATCATAGAGCTTGGAATACTCAAAGCTTGGAGCTTTCCACATCTTCTCACCTTGGCCGAAAATCATCCACCTTGGAGCTTCCATCTTGGCTTGATTTTCTTCATCACAAAATTATTGTAAGTATGATTCCGCCATACTTCATATTTTATATATATTCATTGTTGTATTTCTATGTTTAATCTTTCCTTGGGACATATTATAGAAACCAACATTTCCGTCGCGACGAGAACTAAATAATTACGCCTAGCGAAATCACTATTCACATCGCTAACGAATTAATTCTAAATTAATTCGCTCGCCCGAATTAAAATCTAATTTTAATTCCGCGTCGAAATCTAATTTCGTTTAATAATATATCGAATATATTATTTTATCGATTAATTCCAAATTAATCGATCTCTCTCTCTCTCTCCTAATAAGGCATTTTATCCAAGATAAAGTTTCTCCGCAATTAACCAAGATTAATTCTCTCTCTCATCATATTAATCCCAGATTAATATAAGTGCGAGTCATACGTCATCGGTGAATCTTTGGGAAGCGACCCATGAGATCCCCGGATATGTTGGCAGTAAATACGGTCGTCGGAGTATCCGAATCACGTACGTACCAAGTACTACGTTCTACCGATTTACGAGACAAGGTTGGCTTCTAGCAAAGCACCAAGTCTACCTAATTCTCCGGACATATTCTTATAAGAATATTTAAGATCTGTATCAAGCGTAGTATACAATTGTATTGTGCATATCGGCCCAGTATCGGATAGTCACGTGCTAGGCCTGGGGCTGGATAAGTGTCTGCCCCGTACGAAGCACATGTCGGATGTCTGGTAACTAGTCTCTATAATCGGATATACATGACCTTGTCATAATATCTCGATGGCCGCGCAGCACTTAAGAGCACTAATACCGTATCCTGCGTGACATCATCTCCAATATGACTGAAGTGATACTTCCGTCTTGACATCACACCCAATACTCTACGACTCTCTGATAAAACAGAAGTGGTGTACTCAGAACCCGTTTAAAGTCCCCTACCACCAAGACCAAAGTATATCGATTATCGTAAGTATTAGCGATGTAAGTCTCAGGTTAAGACCATACACACCTACCTTGATTTCGGCCTCCCATAGACACATAGTCATAATACCAATGGGATTCCGAGGGGTCTATCCAGAGCGAAGCTGTTTCCCGTACCATCGGTGAAACACGACCTCCTATCGCACTTGCATAAGTATCCAATACTTTATATATGAGAACTATGCCGTTGTGCCCTCACAAACGCGCACAAGTGTAATACTAGCCTATTCCGCATTATCGATGTCCAGTCTCGATAATACTACGGCTAGGGATATTTAATGATTAAACCTTCGGGGACTGATACTGTCTCATATCATTCTCAGTCCAGGTACTAATCATAAGGACCTCTCTTCATTTATATATCTATGGTGATCTAATCACAAATGATGAGAGTGCAATTTCTTTGTCACATAGTTAATTTGCTACAACAACACAATGATCTGTGCAAATAGTGACACTATGGGTCATAATGTCCAACAATTAGAACTAAACTTTTGTATTTTACTACTTGCCACCCCAAACTAATGGCCAAACCGAGTTGGTTAATAAGACTTTGACTCAGTTATTGTGTACTATTATCAGTAAGAACTTAAAAACTGGGAGGACTATTTGCCTTTTGTTGAATTTGCATATAACAATAGTATTCATTCCTCTACATCTTATTCACCATTTGAAATTGTTTATGGTTTTCAGCCACTAAATCCATTAGATTTGTTACCATTAGCTGTTAAAAAGGTTGCAGGGTTAGATGGAAAGTCAATTTGGTGAAACACATACATGAGAAAGTAAGAGAGCACAAACAACGAAAGAATGAACAACTTGCTTCTCATGCCAATGAGGGAAGAAAACCTGTGGTATTTCAGCCTGGAGATTTGGTTTTAGTACACATGCGTAAGGAGAGATTTCTTGAACTACGTAAATCTAAGCTACAGCCAAGAGGGGATGGTCCATTTCAAGTCTTGGAATGTATTAATGACAATGCATATAAGCTGGATTTACAAGGTAAGTATAATGTGTCTGCTATATTTAATGTTTCTTACTTAACCCTTTTTTATGCAGGTACATATTCGAGGTCGAATCGTTTTCAAGAGAGAATGAATGACATGATCCAGGCCACATATGAAGCATCAAAGGACATGGCCAACAAAATAATGGAGCCATTGCAAGTACCAGAAGGGCCAATCATGAGACAGAAGGCCAAAATAATCAAATAAGCAATAGCGGGATTAGTTCAGAGTTTTATGGTCGACTACAACAAACAAATCAGAGGCATATTAGAGACGCATGTGGGCTTCAATGGTGAGGGCCCTAAGCTACTTTACTTTCCCCAAATCATTTCTGAATGAAGTTTCACCAACCTATGCATTTTACGTTATGAAAGCTTTTGGGCTTTTTGTATTTTTACCCCTTGGGGACATTTTATCCATTAATGCATTTAGGGTTTCTCTTTCTTACCTATTTAAACACGCTTTTCTTTTTTGATTAAGGATTATTGACGATTTTGAGAGAAAACATTGAAGCTTTTATGCTTTTGGCTATGGCCGAATTCTTGTGAGGGAGGGATTCCCATTTTCAAGTTTAAATCGACTTATCTAAGTTTAGCAATCTTAATGGCATCTCCATTGCTAGTAAAACACATTGATTTCATATTTCTAGTTATCATGGGCAATGTTTCATGGTGGTTTAAGGCTGATCTTTGATGGGCTTTATTCTTATAAAATCTTGACTAAGGTTATTGGGGCTTAAGGAAAAATAATTGGGATTTGCTTGGTTTCGCATCCTATTGAGTTTCTTGTCATCAAAAATGAAAAAGTAACTTTATTTGTCGTATGTGGAGTATGGAGGTTCCTGATCTTTGTGGAAGGCTATTCTCTTCCAAGTTATCATAGTTCATCCCTTTCAGTTTGTCCCCAGTCAATGACTAGGTTTGCCTCTTTTTACTGGTTAGGCTTCAATTGAGTTTCGTTAAATAGACTTTGATGGTTTTGGGTCTTCATTCAGTTAATATTGTAGCCTAAGTGAGAGTTTCGACGCGTCTTTAGGCCAGAAACTGAAGCGCCAAATGAAAGGTAGACATATCCATTTTCTCAGGTTCTTCAGTATCTTCAATTATTCATAATGTAGAATCAAGTTATTCTTAATCCATGTGGCATTTTGATCTTTAGGGTTTCAATTGGTCTTAAGGAACGATGTTTGTGGATTATGGTTGTTTTAATCTTTAGGACGTAGAGATTGTAGAGAGTTTAGTTGTTTGTAGGCTTTGAAATCAATGTCACGTGTAGCAAATATCGAGTGAAAGTTCCATGAGCTCCAGCGATACCCCACTTGAAATGTTTGTAGATTTCTCCCTTAGAGCCAATTCTCTCGTATTGTAGACCGGGAGTGGGTTTGAAGTTGGAACGTCGAGTGGGAGTCCCCGAGATGATAGGACTTTGGTGAGTATAGAGCCTCCTTTAACAATACCTAAGGATGTGGCCCCACCCAGGGTCGTAACAGCATTTTGGGAGTCGAGTGGTGTTGCGAGCACTAGCGAGCCGACCAACATACTGACAAGGAACCGTGCGAGTCGAGTGACCGAACATGCTATGAGGGAGATAAAGTTAAAGCATAGGTTCCCTCAATCGGTTGAGGTAATATTAGCCATGTTGAGTGAAAGGATAAATTATATAATACATTGGTGGATAGGCTTTTACGAGCTTCCCTTTGTAGACGGACTGAGGCTCCCCATATCTAGGCTAGTATGGGATGTACTGGAACATTATGAGTTAGCCTCGTCACAGTTGATGCCCAACACTTGGTGATGCAGAACTCACTTGGATGTTTAAGGCCAAGCAAACCCATCGCAACCGATAGAACCCCAAGCACCGCGAATTTGATTTTGTAGGAACAAAACCCTTCCAAGGCCACAAAGAAGACCACAAAGAACTTGTCTTTGAGAACCCTTAAGATAATTATTTGTAGTGTTCTGCTAGCACGGAGACGCCACTAAGGTTGCCATGCCAAGCCTTAGATAAGTCGTTGCATGAAATAAGAGGAATCCATTCCTTAAGCAATTTTTGGACAAAGACAAGATTTCAAGAAGAAGCTAATTTCGAAATTGATGATTCTTTTTCATTAAGAAATAAATGTTACAATATATAGTACAATAAAAGAAACCCTAATAGTGAAAAAGACCAAAACACCCTAAATTGCTAACTTATGGCTAATTAAAAGCTATGCCCTTAATGGTCATTTAACAACCTAGACAACTTTCCAAGAAAGTCAAATGTAATAGAAACTTAATAAAAAACTTTGCCAAAAAAAGTCAATAAAGGAAAAACAACAAAATCACAAAAATCCAACAAAGATGCCTAATAAGTGAAAAAATGTGGAAAACTTTTCCCAAAATGTCTAAAGTTGTCTCCTTGCACCAAAAGCTCCAAAATTTCGTGGCCTTCATGTAACAAGGCCGAAATTATGTGTCTCAAGCCCATTAAGTCTTGTCTTGGCCGAATATTTGGTGTCGGACTTGATTCGGCTTGATTCGTCAAAACTGCTTCTATATTGGGCTTGCGTCATTCTCATATATGTCAATCCGGTTCTTTAGGTTTGAAAGTTGTCTTTGTTGGACAAAATGACCCATAGCGTCACTATTTGCACAGATCATTGTGTTGTTGTAGCAAATTAACTATGTGACAAGGAAATTGCACTC